>JBAMYA010000024.1:8002390-8014271 GCA_037176975.1 Arrhamphus sclerolepis | reverse complement strand
TTTTATTTTATTTTATTTTATTTTATTTTATTTTATTTTATTTTATTTTATTCAGAGATGGTGTAATGTAATAAGCTATTTCCCAGTGTAAAATGTGTTTGTTTTTTCAACACCCTGCATCTCAGAAATTAAGTTGCAAACCCTCAACTGTCCAGATCTCAAGACTGAGGATCGCTGTTCTAAAGTAAGGTATGTTTGTTTTTCATTTACGTCTCAGCTGAAACAGGAAAATCAAGAGCGGATTTGCTCCAATATTATTACTACTATGTGGACTGCATACAATTACCAGAGTAACATGTTAAAGAATATGCATGTATTCTTTGGTTAAGTTTAAAATGTAATTAAAATAAAAATATTTATTTTAAACTTTATTTTAAACAAGAGTCAAGGTAATGCCATTTGATTCACACTATTAAAAAGTAGTGACGTCGTGGTTTTATTTGGGGGCGTACTAGTGATGTGATGTGTGTAATGATACCTTAAGTGTTCTTCGTAAATGTAAACTTTAATTTAAAAAAGAGCTTCTTTTTTTGTCAAAACAAAAAAAAAAAAAAAAATTCTTATCAGTTGGAGTTGGAATTAATGAATTGTGTTGTGTTACAGCTTAGCACTAAAGGAAGTGTACGACTTCATTTAGTAGAAACGTATTTTTCAACCCCAATAGGAATCTCCATTTTCCCCATCTCGTCCACTACAAGAAAACGCTTTTGGAAAAATTGGGAATTATACAAGATTTCATCTAAATTTTTGTTGTTAAGCTTATATTTGACCATTAAAATAATGGTTTGTGGTCGCTGATTTAGCGGTCGTCGTATTTCCGAAGACACTATAATGTCTCTCAGCAGCATTTGACAGGAGGCTGTCCTCAGCTAGCCATGTTAGCTACAGCAAGTCAACAACGTACATTTACCCTCTGATTTAAGTCTCCGATAAGCTGTGGGTGAGTTTAAGCTCACGACACTGTGTTTTTATAGTGAGATGTTCAGACGTTTAGAGGATATAGCAATTAATTAACTCTATTCCCGAAACCATCGTAACTCGGCTAGCTCTGCATCAACACAGCCGCTAGTCGTTTATTCCTCAGCTGTTTGTTGTGCTGTTTGCGTCCTTTAAAGTATGCCAATATTATGAGATGCTGTCGTCAAAATTAGCTCGTTTTGGTCACGGTAATATCTATAATTCTCACTTAGGATATTATGTCTTTTTCAGCTACCATATTGGGAGTAAAAAGGACAACCGACTGTTAATTGTTTTTTTTTGTTTGTTTGTTTTTTTTCCATTTAAAGGTTACTGACCAGCTGCAGTTAACTGTCAGCTGTCATTTTTCAGCCAGAATAAGGATTAAAAATTAAAGCTAGCGTAAAACAAAACAAAACAAAACAAAACAGTAAAGCATTAGCTGATGTAATCTGGTTTGTCTTCCATTCGGTCACCTTTGTTAACTCTGTCATAAGTTTAGGTGACAAAGCAGTTTAACAGGTCATTGTTATTTATAAATGGCGGTGTATTTGTTCATTTCTTCAGGTCCAGCTAGTTGTTACAGGTTCTGAGTGGTCCCCCCGCCCCCCAGTAAGAACCTAGGGGTCGAGCTAATGTCATCCAGTCATGCTGAAAAGGGGGATCTGTCTCAGGCATCCCCAAGCCGTAACACCCTAGACCTGTTTGACAACACCATTCAGACTGAGGCTACAGCCAGCACAGCTGAGGAGCAGGTGAGTGTCATTGTTGTTGATGTGTTCCTAGTATTAATCAGGGCTTGTTCTGATGCTTCTCTTTATACGGGATTAGTATGTATTCCTGCTTCATTATCATTGCTATTAATTATTAATGTCTTGTGCCTGGGCTGAGCTGATCCTTCTTTAAGGGAGAAAATATCAAAATATTGTTGTTATCAACTTGGTTTTTGTGCCCTGAAGGTATCCTGACTACCCTGAATGGACACACTTATGCTTTATTTTCAATCTAACAACAAGTTGAACTTTGGTTATATGGTTATTATAGTCCGTGTGAGCTTCAGTATGGTTTTAATAACTTTATTCAGCTATGACTTTAACAAGTCCTTCTCATTAATCGTTTTCATACAATTTAAGTCTTTCCAAAGTTAGAAAGGAACATGTGCAGGCTGTTACAAAGTCAACATTTTGAATGAGAAAAGAATTTTCAGAAACTTGGACATATTTATTTTGATAATAAGCCACAATAGACAGGAATGAAAAAGTAGTGAACAAAACAAAAAAAAAAATACTCTGTAAGATATTCATAACATGTTGCTAAAATGAAAAGCCAATATGTACATTTTATATCACCAGGGTCCAAAATTAATATTTGAACTCTCTTGACAATAAACTCATTTTAAGTCCAGTTTAATAGTTTAAGTAAGCGATAAGTTTAAGTTAAGCAAAGGTATTTTTTTTAAACCTGACATGAGATTGCATTTTGTAGGAGAAATTACAGTAGTGTAAAAAAAAAAACACTAAACAATTTCTGCTACTGTATTTTGACTTAGTTCTTAGATAAAGGATAATGTGTAGTATAGTTTTATCTTATGAGATTAAATGGGCTATTTTAAACTGAAACTGTCTTCATATGACCTTCATCCTATTCTCCACTTTAAGGAGACAATTCAAAATGTACAACATCAGGAATAAAATTTTAAACTGATGATCAATGATTATATTTTCTGAAGTTAAATTCATTCTTTCTGCCTGAAAAACATCAGACATTGTGGTCTCTGAGAAGCTCTGAGAAGTAGTTGTAGGATCTGTTGATAATATCCACTGGTTATTAAGCATGTTGTTGATAGTTTTCCTATTAGCTTCTTTTAGTACACTAAAAACAGACACTATTATTTCAAATTATTTATCAGCTAATGTTTCCAAGTTATTAATCTTTAGTTATTTGGTCCTTGGTGGTGGCTGACCTTTGAATAAAGTGTATCGAGCTATAAACCAAAGTGACTCAGAGTTTGTAAGAATGTAGCTTTTAATTTCAGGTCATCTGATGAAATGCTCCATTATAATATGACTGTTTGGACCTGGCTCTCACTAAATCCCATTAAAAGGTAAAAATTTATAAAGTAAGTGTTTGTGCTTCTGTCCTCTACAAAAATAGCTTTAGCATTACTTACAAAGTGACAGAGCCATAAAAATAGAAATGTGAAGCTTGTGTCTAGGGAGAGCAGTAAGGATACAGGTGGACATCACATACTGTCCCTCTTTGTGATTTTCATAATTTCAGAAAACCATAAAGAAGGACAGTGTGTGGGTTTCTTGCACCTTAAAACTTTGGACATACCAAATGGACCACAAGGGGCGACTAACCCTACCAGTTGCCTAATTCACATTCCTGAGTCACCCAAATGTTTCAAGCTTATTACTGTGAGTCTGGCAAACAATGGATATCCAAAAAGGTATTATTTAAAGGTTAACTAACAAGATTTAATTATTTGGAAAGCATTCCAATCAAATTCCAGTTTCTTGTAAATCTTATTATAAATCTGTGCTCCTACCACATTTGTATTGCACTGCAAATGTCATTACTGATTTAGCAGTTGTTAACTGGGTGTGGGTGTTGTGATAGACAGTGGCAGGCACTTTTATTCAATATGCAAAAAAAACAGGACTTGTATTACCGGCAGCATTGCTTGTAAAGATAAGAAATTTGGAGGAAATTGATAGTTTACACACCATAGCTGTTGTTGTGTAAGGAAGAGACAAGACGCAGCTTGTAGAGGAAGAAAATAGAGCTTTGTGTATTTGGCCATGTAGAAGCCTTTTGTTTCCCATCTGTCCTTTGTTTTTTTCGGATGGTCTCAGCTTTCTTGATAGGATTTTCATTGGTGCAGACTACTATACTTGATCTGCTAACCAACCAGATTTGTTCAGACTACTGTATGTACTCATTCTTTTCACCGCAGAACAGTGTTATACCATTACTTGCAGGCATTTGTTTACTTTTATTTACTTTCTAACTGAAAAGTATGAAGTGAGCTATTGATTGTAGATCTTGATCATATTGGTATCACTTGTCTTCAGGTTTTACATGCGTCAGATGAGGCCTCTCCTTCCTCCACATCCTCTTTTGAGACACTTGACATGGAGTCAGCTCCAGCTCCTTATCAAGAAGTGCAGCCTCACTGGTTCTTCTGTCGGCGAGCAGATGATGACACTTCCTGGCTTCCATTCAGCAGAGAGGACTCTGAAAAACTAGAAAATGCCTACAACACCAGTAAGAATAACTATGAATTTTTTATGTATTATACACTTGTGAACATGTAAATCATTGTTCATTGTGGGCTGCTAGAATACAGCAGTATTTCTTGATCTATAGACTTTTTTTTTGTTCAGTAGTAGTTATTTTGAGAAATGTCTACAATCTATGCAGTCATTTCTAATAAAAATATTGCCTGACTTCTGCAAAATACCCATTTAAGTAAAACGACCTTAGCAAGTAACTTCATAACCAATAAAATTATAGCATCAACAGAACATCACTTTGTGTTCTACAGTTATGTTGATCAACAACTATCCAGATTTATACATTCAATCAATTTTTAGCATCAACTTATCAATCAAGCAATTGAGTTATAGCCTTGGATCTGCCCATTGAAGATATCCATATATTGTTCCCAAAATGTATATAACTTTACTGATTTGAAACTCTAATATGCGTTTCTTTGCAAATTTACTTCCAGCTCAGTGCCCCAGAGTACTTTCCCTCTTAGTTTTTTTCCCCCATTATAATATTAATATTTTCCATAACTACTTGCAGTAAAAGATAAGGTGGAGGATACGGTGATTGCTGTGGATGGCCAGCGATATGATGTGCATTTAAAGGAGAGGAAGCGCTATGCTGTTTATTGGGAGCAAGCTCCCACTGAAGTCCGCCGCTGTACATGGTTTTACAAAGGAGACAAGGACACCAGATTCATGCCATACACCGAGGACTTCAGCAAAAGTTTGGAGGTAGTCTGACACTCATGCTACCATACTTTACTTGTGGGACATTTTTGTTTGTTTGTTTCATTACCCACACCATAATTTTTCAGGAAGCCTATATGATAGCAGTGACATTGGACGAATGGAGAAGGAAACTGGAGTTTCCCACAGGAGAGACTGTCATTTTACACAATCCTAAGGTGAGATGTTAAAACATTGTAAATGGCAAAGCTCTGTCATGAGATCTTTTATTTCAATTCATTATACAATAAAATAATAGCTTACTTGACAAGCTAAATAATCAATAAAAAAAGTTTATAGTTTTGACATTTTTGAAGCAACAGATATATCAATTTTTCTCTTTTGATTCTCTTTTTTTTAAACTGTTCCATTCTTAGCTGATGATGCAGTATCAGCCAGTAGGAATGCAGGATGAGTGGGTGTCTTCCCCCTCCGAGCAAACACGCCCACGCACAGTCAGAAGGGGGGTCGAAAGTATCTCAGTAGAAATACCTGATGGTATGTCTGTCGGTGGGTTGTAAGATTCAGATTTCCGTATTGCACAAAGGCATTTCTTTGCTAATCATGCATGTCTGTTTCCAGGTGAACCAGAACAGGTGGACCATCTTGTTTTTATGGTGCATGGGATCGGCCCAGCATGTGACTTGCGCTTCAGATCTATTATACAGTGTGGTACGTTTACAGTTGTGTATATGTATATGATATAGTAGATCACATTTTATGACTCCTTTTGATCTTGCCTATCACCAGTAAATGACTTCAGGAGTGCATCTTTGTCCCTCCTGGCCACCCATTACAAGCGTGCTCAGCAGGATGGACAAGTGGGCAGAGTGGAGTTCCTTCCTGTCAACTGGCACAGCGCTCTGCATGGGGATGCCACTGGTGTGGATGAGTATGTTGAGACTGAGTTGTCCCATTTTTGTTACTACTGTTTGTTAACTGCTGAAAATGGTCCAACTTTCAATGATTAATGTTTTTTGTTGTTATTTTTTTCAATAATTTCCTCTGTCACTTCAGAGACATCCAGAGGATCACTCTGCCTAGCATCAGCAGACTGAGAAGTTTCACCAACGACACTCTGTTGGACTTATTTTTCTACAACAGCCCCACCTACTGCCAGACCATAGTGGACACAGTGGCCTCGGAAATCAACAGGCTGCATGCCCTCTTTAAGCACAGACACCCAGAATACAATGGGGCAGTTTCCATAGTTGGCCATAGCTTAGGTTAGAGTTATGCAAACCAGCTATACATTAACAAGAAAGTGGTCCATAAAACCGATGACTTTAGACTCTTCCTTCCTGTCTCTTCTTCCTTAGGCTCTTTGATCCTGTTTGACATGCTAACCAATCAGAAGAACGGAACTGAAGTGAGACAGGTGGTACAACATACATTTCTCACTAAAGCATTACATTATTAGACTGAGGAAGAATTTAAATATTTCCTGTTTATAGAAAAAGCTTGTTCTCTTCTGTACTCAAGGTGACTACTGGTGGGCTGCCTTGTCCGAGCAGTGATACGCTGGAGCAGACACTGAACAGACTGGGCTTACAGCAATACCTGGATACACTTGTGGCAGAAAACCTTGACTTGGAATCACTGGTATCATAAACAGTATACATACTCATACATTCTCATAATGGACATAGCATAACAAAGCATTATGTTTAGCTGGAATCAAGGTTCTATGAACCAGAGATTTTATATACTTTACACATTTTGGCATATGTTTTTTTTTTTTTCAATTGGTTCTCCTCTTTTAGGTTCTGTGCCAAGACAGTGATCTCAAAGATCTAGGGATTCCTCTTGGACCTCGAAAGAAAATCTTAAACTACGTCAAGAGGATGAGGCTTCCAGAGGTCTGACATAAGCCAAAATATTTAGGATTTTCTCACTTTGGTGCATATGGCCATCACACATTTTTTAAAGAATATTTTTTTAGATTAATATTTTCTGATTTAAAAAGAATTGGATGTTTATGCTTTTCAACCATCTCAACACTGTTTAATGTCTAAACAATTTGGATAAACTTACTAATGCTTGCTGTGACATGCTTAATTATTTTGAATTTCAAAGATGATGTGTATCTACCTACTTGAAGGCAGCAAGTTTACTATTGTCTAAGGCGAACCAGGCTCTTTGATGCAACTAACCTCATAGTATTTTTTGCTAGTTGCTCTTTAGGTCTTTGTTTCTAAATGATAATATCTGTATTTTATTTAACGTCCTTCAAAGAAAAGTGACTGTTTCTTAATTCAAACAGGAGTTTAAGATAGCAGCAGCACTCCAGGGACAGGAGTCACAAATGCCACCTCATGTGACCAGTGACGGTAATCAGTCTTCAGGATTGACGGCACAGCAGTCCCGTTTCCACAGAGCACATTCTGTCACCAGTGCTGTAGACTATGAATACTTTGATGTCGGCATTGGACAGGTAGCACACATCGATACAAATACAGTTTGTTTGTTTTTGTTTCAATTATTATTATTTAGTATTACTTTTGGGAGGTGAAGCTTTGGTGCATCACCTACCTGCTTTTTTCCTCCTCCCGCTTGCCCGGACAGACCAATGGAGGCATAGCCAAGGGACAGGTGTGTCTTACATGGTGTCCACTTTGTCTCAGGCCTCGCCCCTAGATGTTTTTGATCTCACTTTGTCTGGAATTTCCCCAGTGCATATAATGCAGTCTAGTCAGAGAACCATCTCGCCAGCTGAATTGTAGTGGTATTTTGCAGAGCAAAAGGTTCCCATGACAGAGATGTCCAACCCCAAATCACACTCTGTATTTGTGCTCACGTTATCACTTCTGCATGACTTGACATCTCAATTTCTTTCCCAAGCTACATCTCTCGAGACAGAGGAGTATTATATTATTTCCATGTGTTCTAATTAATGTATGTATGTGCTCTCAAAGATGGACAACTTTTTAAATCCAGTTTCTTTCTACCTTTTCTCCACAGGTATCTGTCGATTACCCACAACTAGCATTCCACCCTCAGATGTTTTTTGCTTTCGGCTCGCCCATTGGAATGTTCCTAACTGTGCGTGGACTTAAACACATTGATCCAAACTATACCTTCCCAACTTGTAAGAGCTTTTACAACATCTACCATCCAGTGAGTAATCACTTACATTATTGCATTTGCTAGTTTTGGCTAAATTTTATTTGGCGCAGATGTTGTTTGTCTTTTCTCTTTCAATAATAGATAAATAAACAATTTTGAATGGTATTCTAAGTTATTCTTGTACTTGTTGAATCTTATATTATTTTAAACCAGGTTGGAGCATATATTAAACCAGCTGCACACAACCGTCATTGTAAGGCTGGTTTCAGATTTTCAGTGTCAGCTGATTGGTGATCTATTCAGATTTCATGACTTGCAGTCTTGTAATGACGGGTCGTGGACTCTGTTTATTTCTTGTATTCAAATGCGTCCTCAGAAATCCAATCACAAGTGGTTTGAAGGTGATTTTTGTCCATATTTTCTTAGTAGTCTAAACTCGAAAAAGCATCATAGGATGAAACAAACATCACAACAGTGCAAAATACAGCGCATGTGGTGTTTGCCAAAAAAAAAAGATATGATATAAAATAATGATACTTGCATATTAAAGGGGAAGAACAGATCCGATCACTCAAGATGCATTTGGGTACACATTTCAGTGCAATTTGTAAACACGCTCCCTTACTGCTTGCCACTTGTATTTGGATTTATCAGGATACATGTTAGTGCAAGTTCTGGTTGTGCCTTTGATGTCATTTTACTGTTAACATTATGTGATTAATTGCTGACGGAGGGTGATGCACCACAGAGTCTGATAGTGATTCAGTCACCCAACTAGCTTCCAAATCCATCAAAAAAGACTAGACTCTGAGTTGATTATTTGAAAGTTATTTGAAATGAAAAAGCAAATATTGCAAGCTTAAACTGAAGTGGAAAATAGCTGCCTGTTGCATTGTGGTAGAGTGTGTGGTGTGTGCACCTTTTTTTTTGGAGAACCTCCCCTTTGGGATTCCCACCCTCTTGGTAGCCAGGTGCCTTGCCTTCTCAATAGATGTAGCTGCAATTGAGATACCCCTGATGGCCCCAGATGCTTGGCTTGTTTATTATGTCTCGCCTTGGCAATGACTCAGGGATGTATTGATGAGTACCTTTAATGAGTCATTGATATCTTCACACATAGTGATCTAAGACTGACTTCTAACCTCCTACCTATTTACCACTGACATATTGGTGAGCTCTGTGGATAGCAAATTACACTTAAAATTGTGTAGTCTGAGAGAACCCCAAGGGCATATTTGAAACTCTCATCCTTCATAATACCAGAGGTAACCTATTATCCCTGTAATCCTCATTTAGTATGACCCTGTTGCCTATCGGATAGAACCCATGATTGTTTCAGAGGTGGATCTGGAACCAATGCTAATACCTCATCACAAAGGCAGAAAGAGGATGCACTTGGGTACGGCTCTTTCTTTACTTGTCTTTGTTGAACAGTACTACTTTAGGAACTTGTGTTTAATGGACATCTCTTATTATTTTTTCTGTTTATTTATGTATTTTACTAAAAGAACTAAAAGATAGCTTGACCCGGATGAGCATGGATTTGAAGAACAATGTATTGGGATCATTGCGAACAGCATGGCAGTCCTTTGCTAGATTACCTGTTACTGCACTGCCCCCAGTGCAGGAAGGCCAAACACCAAATGAGGCAAACCCTCAGCAGGAAGCACAAGGTAGGAAAGCACATTATTATTATTATGTTTTTTAGTTTTTCTTTTTTAAGTTCTAGATGTTGTGTACTTGTGTATCGATGCATATATGAGAAAAAGGGAGAGATCAAGAGTGTGGAAGAGATGTAATTTGTGACAGAGAACGTGCACAAGGGTTTGTCTAATCCACTCTCATTGTACACCTCTCACCCCTTTCTGCATGTCATTACCCTTCCTTTCCTATCTGGTGGCTTCTACTACTTTCTTCTTTTGCTACTTTACCTTGTACCTCAGCTTCAGCGGTAGGTAGTGCTGCTGCTAAGAGGGAAGACAAAAGTGCTGATTTTTGGACTAAAATGCTGGAGTGGCCCAAGGCCCTTCATAAGCAATACTTAAAAGGTAAGACAGGGTAGTGATCATACTGAAATGAATTTTAAAAATTAGTGAGTAACCTCTTAAACCCTGAAAGATTTTTCTGAAAGCTTGTGAGTCTATATGAATGTCTTGATATTTGTTACATCCTACTGCATCAGCAGTAATCTGACAAAACTAACTCTTCTTCATTATTCACAAAAAAAAAAAAAGAATCTAAATCAAGTAAAATCTTTTCATTCCACAGAGATGCTGAGATACCTGATTTAGTGAAAAAGAAAATATGCTCAGTTGCAGTTGTTGCACATTCTCAATGTGCAAACGTTATCTTATGTAATGCATATCATTCTTGCCACAGGTTCTCACTGCTCATCAGCTCCTCCCTGTCCCCCAGTGCTTAACTGCATCACCACCACCATTTTGTTATTTCAGCCGAAAGATTGACACCACTACCCTTAGGCCTTTTCCTCTCTATCCTGCTGCAAGTTCTGATTGGATAAATTCACTGAACACTCCAGTGAGCTCCATTATAAAACACTTGAGTATCTGGCTCAAGGCATGCGAAACCCAACAAAAACAAGTAGCATTAGCAGTATAGAATTGTTTGCTGTTTTGCATAATGTCTTTAATTACTAGAAGATCTCTTATGGTAGGGACATGTTGGTGCATGCGCTTCAGTTTAAGTACAAAATCTGTCAGTTGGTTCAATAACTTGAGGGAAAGCAGGTGTTATATCAGACTGCTCTGTTAAATGACACAAGACCTCTTTTCCATACTTTTCCACAATATGTCCGTTAAAGAGGACTCAGGATTTAATTTATAACCGTTATGAACTGTAATTTTGTGTTACATTCACAAAGGATGGTTTTGATCTTTTAATGTCACAGTTTGCACACCAGTACTTACTCATGCAAGATTATCATAACTGTACATGCACAGGGAACTAGAAGCTGGTGGTTGAGGATTAAGGAGAAAGGCATCATGAGATCACTGTTTTAAGTCAACAAGATACATTTCATAACTTACTAACAGGCATATAAAATTTCAGAAAAGACTTATCTACAATTCACTCATCACCCTTTAAGGACCATAGAGCGTGAATGTATAAGTAAACATGCATCAGGTCAAAGCAATAGGGCGATTCCATTGTTAATTGGTGTATTAGACATCTGTTCCAAAACTGTCAAATGTTATGTCTGTAGGGAAGGTACCTTTCCATTCAAAAATAATCCTACGTCATTTCAAATCTGTTAAATCTTTTCAAACCTTATGCTAAAATGCCTTTAATGGATTGAAACATTTAATGAAATATGAAACCGATTCAGCCAATGCCTGCAGTATTTATGATACATTTCAGTAAAAAAAAAGTCATTTGGACTTGTATTAGCATTAGTCTAACATATCTTATATTGGGGTTCTACAGTAGAAGAATTATTTCTAACATTTTCCAATAACAAAGTACTAATAGTACATTCTTAAATCAAGCAAACACTAACTAATCTCAGTAAAAATAATATAGAGTGATTTGTTAATCAGTGGAGCAAAGAAATTAAACTGTACAGGTTTTTTCAATATCAATCTTTTCTTTCATGCCTGTTATCTGATTGTTAGTTTTAGCTTTATAAGGTAAAGTTAATCGAAACAAGTAGTGGTTGGATGCCTGTACGGTCTCATTTGACTTATTTTCCTGCAGAAGTGTGCACGGAGGGAGAGTCCTCAGTGTCAGTGGAGCAGATGGAACAACCAGAGATTAAAATGGGGATGATTGAGCCCGAGCAGAGGAAGAGTATCGCTTTGAAAAAAGCGTGGGTGCAGATGTGAAGGAAGGCCAGTTGT
>JBAMYA010000024.1:7959031-8000463 GCA_037176975.1 Arrhamphus sclerolepis | reverse complement strand
GACAGTTTTAGTCCCGTGTGTGACAGTTTTAGTCCCGTGTGTGACAGTTTTAGTCCCGTGTGTGACAGTTTTAGTCCCGTGTGTGACAGTTTTAGTCCTGTATGTGACAGTTTTAGTCCCGTGTGTGACTATTTTTGTCCCGTATGTGACAGTTTTAAATGGAAAATGGCTTGCACTTATATAGCGCTTATATAGCGCCAAAGCGCTGTAGAAATAGAGCGGGTGTAATGCTTACACTGTAAGCATTCACCCATTCACACACACATTTACACACCGGTTGTCGACGGAGCTGCCATACAACAGCGCTGGCCTGACAACCGGGAGCAGTCAGGGATTCAGTGTCTTGCCCAAGGACACTTTGGTGTACCCAGGACAGGGCTCGAACCACCAACCTTCAGGTTCATGGCTGAACCCCCTACCACTGAGCCACCTTCCCGTGTTTTAGTCCCATATGTGACAGTTTTAGTCCCATGTGTGACAGTCTTAGTCCTGTGTGTTAGTCCCGTATGTGACAGTTTTAGTACTGTGTGTTACAGATTTGTCCTCCATGTGACAATTTTAGCCCCGTATGTGACAGTCTTAGTCCCGTGTGCGACTGTTTTAGTCCTGTGACAGTTTTAGTCCCATGTGTGACAGATTTAGTCCCGTGTGTGACAGTTGTAGTCCCATGTGTGACAGTTTTAGTCCCGTATGTAATTGTTTTAGTCCAGTGTGTGATAGTTTTAGTCCCATGTGTGATAGTTTTAGTCCCGTATGTAATTGTTTCTTAAATATCCTTTCTGTCTGCCCATTAGGGAATCTGAGGACACAGCTCTCCTGCTGCTGAAGGAGATTTATGACAAGCTAGGTGTGGCCTTTGAACAGCCACAACAGTAATCAAGTTGTACAAACAGAGCCGCTTGCAGGACAATAACATGAAAATGAAGGACAACTGACAGAGCCAGAGATTAGACAATCCCTCTCCAGAATGCCTTACTGTCTGAGTATTAACTGACTGTTAAAATCTCTCCTCCTCTCACAGAGGAGCCCGTTTGTCTGCAGTCATGTGATCTTGGTTCAGATTTGTTTGTCAAAGTTTATTTGGGGAAATGGAGGCTTCTTGGAGCTTCATACGCTTTTACTGCGAGATTGGAGTTTGAGAAATAATTCAGATCCACTAAACACCACTGATATGCCCTAGTTGCACTTTCTTTAGTCATTCTTGTACTTTAGTTTGCACTTTCATGTTAAAATTACGACATGATGAAAAAACATAATTGTGATTACCAGAAAATACGCACGGAACGTATTGCTTTTGAAATTGGATTATATATCAAATCAGACTTCATTTTCAGTGCATATTACTTTGCAATTCACAAAAAATATATATTTTTGAAATTTAAAAAATCTCATCAAAAATAGTTACACGATATTCTGTTATACTTGAATATTTTATTTTGATATCAAAGCTTTCTTGACCAAGGAAACACTTCCATTGTGAATTACCAGACTTTACACATATAAAAAGCTTGTTGAGTTATTCTTTTTTTTTTGCTCTTCAGTAAATGAAGGTGGATGTTTGTTACAAGTTTCCTGGCAGCTTCATTTCTTTGTTCCTGCATCAGTCACTTGAGACCCGTAGCAGTGACTCCTACATTTTTGCAGGGTTACATTTATTGCTTTCACTCCTGTAATTTCACAGACTTAGTCCATAAGTATTACTCAAAATTATGTGCACCTTGCCTTCTAATCACACTTTTTTTTGAATATTAATATATTTGGTGATATCAATCATGTCCATCTTAATGAAGTAATCCTAATGAAGAATTAAAATGCAGAAATTGAGGTGCTTTGATAAGACAACAGTTGTCTTCCCATGGTTTTTGTCTCTACTGTAAGTGTATGTGTGTAAAGTATGTAATCTGTACAGAAAGGTCATTTTGACTCACTTTTCTCCAGGTCAGCACCATTCCTCCTTTACCTTTTTTGTTTTTCTTCTGTCACTGCAACTCATACACATTTCTCATACCTCTTCTTTTGCATTGTTTTATTACAAATCACCATTTCTGTTTGTACTGCATGCATTTGTTTGATTTTTTTGGAGTTTCTTCTTACCCAATTCATAGGTCCTAAAATCTTTCAAATTCTCAAGGTTCCAGCAATAAGTTATTTTTCAAAAGGAAAAAAAAGAGACATGGATTTTAATAAATAATAAATATGATGATTAGCACGTGTGCCCCAAAGTTTTTCCAGGTAACTTTAAAAGAATATATATACATATACATACACATGGCATTGCTAGTAAATATATGTTATAAAATAAGTCAGATCTGCATTTTACAACAAAAGGTCCACACTGCAAACTTTGTGTTAATTTTTGTTTTAAGAGAGTATAACGCATTACTAGGGCCTACAGATCTTCATCACCAAAGCTATAATTGATTTGTTTCACAGCCCTTTGGGTGTAACATACGCACAATTAATGAATAAACCTACTGGGGTTGTTCTTTTTCCTACTTTAAAATGCACAGAACAAAAAGTTATGTTAATGTTACTTTGAATCTCACGACTATATTATTGTTATGATTTTTTGTGTCTAAACAGTAATAATATACTTGTTGAGACATGCTTAAAGAAACTGAAACATCTCTTCTATTACCACATATGACAATATTCTGGTAACATGTTCTTTGTGCCATAATAAAACATTACTTGGATCAAATTGTGTTCTGTTGAGTTTACTGGAGCATCTTTACTTTGTTTGATTTATAGTCATATTGAATTCACCTGCGCTGGTCGAGCATGCGCAGTGTTAACCTGCAACTAAGGACAACAATGAGGTAAGTTCAAGTCAAAACCAATCGACATTTTTTTTTTTTTTAGCTCCTGTTTTTCATTCCTATCTATTTGCTTTTAGTAACGCGTACGGTACCTAATATATTCATATTCTATAACGCTAAATTGCAAGATAAACGATAACGGTACGACCAACTTCGGCCTGCTGATTCAGGCGGGTTCCAGTTAATTACATTTTAAATAAAAAAAAAAAGTCGATTAGTTTCAAAGGTTTTTGTTTTACCTAAAGTGGGGGCTGTTGAATACAAAGTAGAATTCATAGATTTCTTTGCGTAAAAGGCTTTGGAAAGCTCAGTAACGTGTATCTATTTCAACAGTGCTTACACATCACAAACTGCGCTGTCTATGATTCTGAATTACAATAACTGAGCATTAGTATCACAGGACGGACAAAACCTCCCGTCAAACATATTGTGGACACATCAGTAGGCCAGTAACTTTTTTTCGTAGATTTAAGGATTTGTCTTGTAGTTTGATTCTTCCGCCAGTAGGAGGTGCTGCAGCACCCAAACTTCCAGCTTCCCTGCTCTCATGTTGCACAATGTCAAGAAGTCACTGAGAAACCAAGACGTTCGTAGGTAGTGAGTTTCATGTGATTCACTTCAGCCGGGCGAAAGTTAACTAAGGTTTCTCTGTAGTTGTCAAAGACTGTTTTATCCTGGGCATGGGTCGCTAACGACTGAACGACCCCTCAGTAATCTGAGAATTTTAGCCATTCCTCGTTTGATTAAAAGAGTCATGGGGGACAGGACAGGATGAGGATTGTCACAGATTAGGCCAGTGATGTACAATGGCACATTTCTAGTCTTTCTTGTATACATTTTGTGAATCAGTTTGACATTCAGTATTCATTTAGCATTGAATTTACATACTTATTTAGTTGTTTGACTGTACATATGTATGTTGTTTTGTTTTTTGGGAACAACAGTTCCATTTCATGAATCTCATTAACATTTCCAAAAACAATGGAAAAATATTATCCATTCAGTTCTTTAGATTTTTTTCTGTTTAGTTATTTATTCATTTTATGTTATATTCCCTTTTTTTAGGGTTTGGTCTAGCATTGTTATGTTTCTTGTCAGAGCCACTGTAGTTTAACTTAACTTTTTTAATAAGGTGCTTAAGAAATGTATGCCAACAAATGGACAACTCTTTACAGAGAAGGGCATGTTGTCATGCTAGTCCTCTGGGGGTGAGTTGCAGGGGTGGACTTAGGAACACGGCAGGTAATGGGAATGTGGTAAAACAAGTGAAGCTGTGTTTTATCCTGCCAACTCTTTCTGCATCATTCCCGCCTCCTGGATCCCAGCTCTTTTATTCAGCTGACCAACAATAGAAAAGATTCTTTCTCTCTTGAACAATACTCTTAAGCCTGCCAGATACCCCCATGACATGCACACACACACACTGTTTTTTTTTCAACCCCCCCAACCTTTATGTCTTTTCCCATCTAAAGGCTTAACTCTGCCTAATGAGGGAACATAATCTTCCTCTGGTTTGTGTATGTGTGTGTGAAAGAGAGGGAGATGATGGAGACTGAGAAGTAGAGCAAGGAGGCGGGACCATCGCCAGAGCTGTTCGTGTGTTGTGCTCTTGATAGTGAAGAGCATCAGCAGAAACGGTTGAAGAGGAAAGACGAGAGGAACAGACAGCGTGGTTGATTAATGACATCTAGCTGGTCATGATAAACGGCACTTCACGGGGCTGTGATACTACAGCTACGTGTCTAGAGGGAAAGCACAGGTGAACCTCTTGAGGACAAGAGGATATTCAGAGCATCTTTGGTAAACCTGAAACAAGCACAACAGACTCTGCTGTTGTCATGGGGGGCTCCCTCAGCCAAAACAGGAAAGGATCCGTCAGCTCCACAAAGAACAGCATGTAAGAACAGATTTGCCATTATTTGATGTTTGTGTCTATATCTTAGTCTTTGTTTAGGATTGGAAGATGAGTGAAAGATAGAGCTCAAGGGAATTGCAAGGACTTTCTCTGCTTAACTTGAAAGCAAATTAGCTGATTGTTGATATCTCCTGCTGTTCTACTATTTTGAATACTATTCAGGTATTCAAATCAGAGGATAGATAGAGCTAGGCAGAGGAGTGGCACAGCTGAAGACCTTAGCAGAAAGACTAATGTGATGAGGATGAGCTGATCATCATGCTCTTGAAATTAAGAGCCCCAACTGTCCTCAATTTTTACAGACTTAGCTTTTGTAGCTTTCATGGTTACCATAGTAGAATGCTGCTTTCACCTATTAATTATGCAGCTGTGACCCTAATTCTAAAGTGTTATGTTAATCTTTTGCCTAGTAGATTTTATTACTTACAGAGCAGGTACCATAGAGTCTTTTTTTTTTTCCAACTGCTGTGTTTTCTGTCCTTAAAATGCAGTGGGATATTTAAGCTGCAAGTCTCTCAGGTTGTTTCATGACAGAATGTGAGGAAAATTAATGAAGTTGTGATACTATATTTATCAGAGTGTAAACACAATTGTAGCAATTTCAAGCTATGTGGGTCCTTGGCAGCACAACGGTCTGTCGATTTTCTTTTTTATTTCAAATACACAAACATAAAACAGTAGTTGACCTGACCATCCCTGGAATCAAACTGCTGCTGCTTAAATATAGGGACCTTGATTGGTTCATGCAGCGCAGGTGTGTCGGGCCCTCACAGGTGTTGTTTCCTGAGCTGCTGCGTCACCTCCCCTTTGTAGCTGAGCAGATCTACACCCCACCACCACATCAGTTTACATCTTTTTTGTCTTTGACTCTTTGTGACTACGATGGACTGGCGACCTGTCCAGGGTGTTCCCCTGCCTTTCGCCCAAAGTTAGCTGGGATAGGCTCCGGCAGACCCCATGACCCTGCACAGGAAATAGATAATGGATGTATGGATCGATGGACTCTTTGTGATGGAGAGCAAGTGCTTTCACTTTGTCCAGTAATGCTTCTTATTAAAATCTTCTAGAAACCCATTACAGTTGAATCACTTTCAAAGCACATGCAGGAAATGTTGTGATTATGCTATATTCACCCACTTCTTTGTTGTGGTTCAAGTCCTCAGTATGAGTTTTGAGAAGCATACTTGTATGCGTTGAAGCAGATATTGTTTTGGAGATGACAGCGCGATATGCAGTAAGGGACAAAGATGCAGCAAGGATCTGAGAGGTCAGAGGGACAATAGTAATACTTCTTAATATTTTTTTTTTCCTTTAAAAGGGTCTTTCATGTCACAACAAGGATCTTCTACATCCATCTGGGGTTTTACTAGCTCATATGGGGGTCTTCCCTCTGGGAAAACTGAAAGGCCAGCCAGTGCTGTGGGATTGCAGCTTTCAGCTTATGGACTAATTTTAGTCAGCTTATTCATCCATTTTTATGTCTTAACTGGAGCAGCATTGGATGTGCTGTTCTCCAGACGCCCTTAACATCCAGTCAGCTGCTCAGTTTGGAGCACACTGATTTGCATTTTAGAGTTCATTACTTTCTGTAGCAGTATCAATTCTGGCCAATGTGTGCTGAAAAACGGCTATCTTTGGAGAAATGCATTGCGGATGCAAAAACATGACATTTGAGGGTAAGCATTTCAATAATGCATACGCCTTCACTGATAAGGCTTCCTAGCATCAAAATGAAACTGCTGAGGAGTTGTAAAAATTATCTCTGGGAGCTTCTACTTGCACCCTCTTGCAGCAGCTGCACATGCATGCTCTTTGAGTGCATGTGTTCTGATGCCTCTGTTAAGTTGCCCTGAATTGTAACACTGAGCCTCACCTCCAGTGAATCATAACTGTTTAGACTGTGCTAGTTTTCTTCTCTTATTGGAGATAGCAGAGAGTTCTTTATAAAACATGAGACATCAGCAATATTAATACTGCTCTGCTTCATAAAAGCATCAAAGACCCCGGAGCACCAGCCTCATTACATCCTATATCTACAGTAACTGTGAGCCTGGTCCTATCTGGTAAAAATAAGCATTAGATAATAAACATCCTTGTTGTCACCTTATCTTCTTCCCATCTCTGTATGTAGTGTCTTCATGGATGATTTGATATGTTAACGAATTTGTGACTGCTTCCATAGTGGTTGCCGTGGATACCAGAAATCTGTCAACTCCATTAAGGCACCTAAGACTGGCATGTAGCTCCCTCCCGTTCTTTCATGCTTCACTTCTCCACTCAGCTCCTTTGGAATCTCTGAATTAGTGACTGACTCTAAAGACTGCTGTCACTTCTGTCGACTGTTATTTTTCTCATGTGAGGAGTAAGTCCAATAGCTGCCACTAGATGGAGCCACATAATGGCTCAAATCCACAAATTCTGACAGACAGTACCTCAGCTTATCCAGCTCTCTGTATATTCATGCAAAACATGTGTCATGCTCATGTGTAAAAGCTATTTTGAATGTCTCTCCTTTTCAATGACACGTGGAGAATTTTTCTTGTAGGGAGATCAAAGCTGTCACTTTTAAGCCTTACTCTTGTTATCAAAACAATCTGTACAACTGAGGGAGTTATAGTAACTTCAAAGCTGTTTGAGTTTTGGCTGATAATCAGAAGTACTTAAAACCACAATTACTGAACTTAACATTGCATAGTCTTTGATATCTGCACTGTATAAACAATTGAGGACATTTTGTGGATTTATTTATGTAACCCTTAATTTTAACATGTCAGTAGTCTAAAATTAAATAAAAGCTGTAATTACACACTCCTACATGAAATTGTCCAACGTTAAACACACTGTACTTCATTTCTAACTGTACTTGAGATAAAAATGTTTAAATTTTACTAATGGGCAGCATCTGATTTTAAAAGTCATGGGGTTTAACTAATTGTCTTCCATGGAAAATTTGTCTTGCAGTGAAATGATAAATATAAATTGTATGCAATATACCAGAAAGGGGAAAAACAAATCCATTACAACCATTACATGAAAGCCTCCATCCAGAAATTGTGGTGGTCATTCTTTTAGGACCAAAGAAGTTCAGACATGTTCGGATATGGACATGGTCTGTTGGGGTATCCCGTGGATTTCAGGGTTTTGTGGACCAGGCTTGTTTTGTTGTAGTGTTTCTCAAGGTGTTCTCAACAGTTGTTGTGATGTGTTGGGGTGCATTGTCCTCACCTGCTCCTGTAGGTGGATGGATTTTTGGTTTGCAGCAATGTTTAGTTCACAATCATAATGACCAAGACTAATGGTTTCCCAGCAGATTATTGTATTGTAGCCGATCATCAGTTTAGTAGTATAGTCTTCATTGGCAAAGACAGCATTGTCATTTGCGCCCTATAATCTTTCATGCTAATATGCCCATTTGGAGGAAAAGGTCTAAAACAGCTTTCTTAAACCTGAGAATTAAAAACAAAAACAAAAAAACAACTAAATCTAAAATCTTTGTATTCATCAGCCTCAAAAGAAACTGGGTTCTTTCTGCTTTTATTGTAAATTACTGACTTCGCCTTCATGTTTACCAGTTGTCTTTTTTTTGTGGAAAATTATAATAGTTCATGTTCATCCTGAAAAGGTTGTTGTGACCTGTGTGTCCCTCCAGGTCTGAAACGTAAAAGCTAACATAATCTCATCAGGCTTTAATCATTTAAGTCAAGAGAAGAAAAACACAAAAATCCAAATGTAAGTTGCTGAATGGATGTCATAAGATGTTGCCCTTTAGATTATATCTTCTAATAAACATTTATATTTATTATCTGATGGTAAATGCTGGTAATATTCACAGTTAATTTAATAGAAATCCAGTTGGATCTTTGGTCTTGCAGATATCAGAGTTGAAGGTAGTGCTACAGTAAAATTCAGACTGACTAACCTTCTGTCAACATGCTGGTGATTGAGAGCAGAGATAAACAGTTGACATACCTCACTAATTCCTTCTTGGTCTGCACACATTCATAGCAGTCTCATTCAGTATCAGATTCCCTCTGTTGTGGCTTGCCGACATGTTTACAATGGCTGATTTTATTCTTAGCTCATAATCACAGATGCTGCCGTCAGTCAGAATCTAATTAATGATTAGCGATAGGTTATCTAGCAAGAATGCCTTTCTACAATTGCATAAAACATCGTGGTCATGTGTATTTGATGAGAGATGTCATGTTACGTACTATACAAAACTCTATGTTGAATCTATGATCGCATGTGTGGGCTTTACCACTCTATTTGTGGTTTCAGGGTATTACATAAGAGCCGACTCTTTCTCCTCCTTTTTTCCCTTTATTCTCTGTCTTTTGTTCATGACGTTGGTAGGGGCAGAGAGAGAGTGTGCCATCTCCGCATGCTGCGTCCCTGTGTGTTTAAGAGCATGTGTTGCCTTTGTGCCTGTCCAAAAACAGATTTACAGCTTCAAGGTGTGGCAGGTTGAACGGTTGGGTGTCTTTTTTTATTTTAAGGAGACATCATTATCTCCTGGGAGATCTTCTTCAACAGGTTTGTCTTCTTAACTGTCCTGACTGACAGATAAGGAAACAAATGAATGAGACGAAGCTATGATAGAAATGGCAGAGATTCATTTAAGAGTCTTACATTCACTTTATTTGATTTTTTTTTTTATCCTAAATATTCACATCCCCTCTTTAACTCCCTGTGTCTCCATTCTCCATTTTAATTGCTACTGTTTTCTCTGTGCTGTGCTGTGTAATATCTGTTTAGGCTGGCAAATACTGAACAGAGCTCCTTTCTCTGTGTTCAGCAGTGTGTAACATGATGAGGGAGTGTGTTGGTTCATCTTTGTGGAGCAGCTTAGCGTGATCTTCCATCTTTCCTTCCCTGTGTTTCATATATGAGTCGTAAATGTTTGAAAGTGCCTTTTAAAAATAGATGATTTTCTCTCTCCCGCCACCCTTTCTCAATTGCCATTTCATCAGTAATAATAAATAATCACAGTCCGATTTTCCTCAAAAAAAAACAAACAAAACAAATCATACATCTCATCCTGGCCGTGTGTGTTTGTGTGTCTGTGTGAGAAAGAGATGCTTGAATTTAAAAGCCTGGACTTAGCCACTGGTGGATTATGTAATTCTAACCTCAGAGGCACATGTGTCGGCAGTGACTGGAGCTCTCATGTACATCACTTTACTTCCTGTGTGATCGGCAACTGCATCGTCACTGCTGAAGCTGGATTTGTGGTATCGACTTGTTTGTGCGGCTTGGATATTTTCAACGAACAACAGACCCTCAGTTGTTTTGATTACACCTCAGGGCATTAACGGCTTTTATTAGATTTTATCTGTCTGTGTGAGTTACCGGCTGCACATGAAGGGAGCATTCCTAGTCCTCATTAAAAATGCTTGCTCTGGTTTCTGGAAGCAAGCAGTAATTGTTTTTTTTGTTGGTTTTTTTGTTGTTGTTTTTTTAGTAAACCTCTCTGTTTTTGCCTGCTGTCTTTGTTGCCAAGTAAACAAACTACTGTATTAACATCTCAAATTACCTTCAGAGTAGCTTATGAGCTCATAGGAAGTCCACTGTATTAGAAAAGCGGCTGCACAGCAATAAAAATGCAAAAGAATGTAGTATAACTAAAAATGTACATGGTCAGGGCTTTACATTATTTGTGATTTCATGCAATAATGGACTGTGGAAGTTATTTTTTCAGAAATGTCACTTATTGCTGAAGATAAAGCTCAGGCTTTTTAAAGCAGTTCATTTACTAAGTCATCGTATCCTTCCACTTTTCAAAATAAACCCTGCACCACATCATTTCCTCTGATCTCTCTCCATCTGCCCTTTCTTGGAGACATAAACATCTGGTAATGTCTGTCCCAGAGAGCCAGACTCTTTGTGTCTCTTCAAGCAGGAAACATTGCTTCTCCTCTAACCTTTTGCTTCTCCCTCACAATTGTCAAACCATGAGAGCATCGGGGAGGGGCAGAGGCAAAGCAGACGGGTTAGCAAGCACGTGGGAGCCGAGCGAGCCGATGTGTTTAACCAGCTGATCATCCACCCAGACTGAGTGCAGAGGGAGAGGGAGAGGGAGAGGGAGAAGGAGGCGGGAGTGACTACTGATGCTCCAGTAAACTGCACAACCGTGAGAGTCAGTGCTGTGGTGAGCAAAGCGGCAACAAGAGCAGCTGCAGCAGCACAAGACACGTTTCTGTCGCCCGAGCGTCATCAACACAGAAGAGCAGGATGAGAAAGCTAAGCAGCTAAGCAAGAGGAGGAAGTGAGAGTGCCCTTTAGACAGCAAGACAGGCGGCAGCCGGTTCAGCCTTCTTTACTTGCAGTTGAAATACTGTTTTAAACTGTGGAAGATCACAGTGTTGCCTACTTGAGGACAGCAAAACAATCTAAACTGACCCACACGAGGAGGAAGTTTATTCTTGAATCATAGAGGTGGCACCAGAAGTGTTGCAGAGATGTCCTGGTTGTCTCCCGTTCAGTGGGCCAAATGGACATGGTCAGCAGTGACTGGTGGTGCAGGAGGCGATGAGCAACCCGGAGGAAAGGATGACAGGCAGGACAAGTAAGAACCATATTAGTGTACGTGTGTGTAACTGAGGACAGAATGATGTAGGGTTTTGTAAAACTAGGAAGATGAGCTTTTTAAAATCACTTGGATAGTTGGATGGATATGGTTGGTGAGTGTGGGCGTGTGTGGGATGAGTAGAGTCTTCTGAGTCATTCTGATAGGTGGTGAAGATGTACAGAGAGAGTGAGAGCATCTCCAATGATTAAACTGACTGTTGCTGTGTTTTGTATAATAAGGGTGAAAAACTTTTTTTCCAGTCACCATAAAATTCTCTTTTGTTATTGCCTGCTTTATGTGCATATTTCTCTGTGATGGGAAACACAGAGAATATAGCCCTTTAGGACCGTTTTTTGGTGTGATGCAAGCTTAGGGACTGGGATAAAAGGCCAGTTTCCCAAGCTCGCAAGTTTTTTTTTTTCTCTGTCCATTTCTTGTTTCTAAGTAACCATCCAAGACTGCAGCCGTTGGGGCCATCAGTGGGATGGGCTTTTGTGTATGTGTGTGTGCGCGTGCCCTCATTTGTATAGGGATTAGCTCTGATGTTAGTGCTGTAAAAAGTGTGTGGATTTGTATATGTGGACTGGTTATTAGAAACGAGTGTGCTTGGGTGCTGGCTCTGAACTGTGCTTCTCTTGCTGTTTTTCATTAAAGTGTAGGTGTTTTGATGTGCGTTCAAGTAGCTGGGAATGGCTACACACACACACACACACACACACACACAGAGACTCTCAGTGTTGATGTCGCTGCCCTTCTTTTTGTTTCCTCACAGTTTGGAAATAAACTTGGGCTGGGTGTCTAAGCAGCACACACAGCAGGCCAAGAATGGTGTGTTTGTATGAATCACTGTTGTAGGACACAGTCTTTCAGTACTGAGGAGCAAAGGATGCAGGTGGCCTTGTAGGGCTGTATTTCCTCTCCTCTCCCTTCCCCTGACTTCCTTTAAAATAAAAGCAGCATAATTATTTTGAGCTGCATTGAACTGTGAAATCCATTGTTTTCATGTCTTTGGAAAATAGAACGGATGCTGGAAAGCCATTTGTTCTTTGTTAGAGTTTGACAAAGCGAAAACAGATGACCAGAGCCTTCATTGATAACCATTAGAAAATGCAGTTGTATGTAGTTATTTAGACACATGCGTTTTGGGCTTTAACTCAGTCATTTGTTTTACTTGAATGCTTTTTTTGTATGTATGTGAAAATCAGCACTATTTCAATTTGAGATTGTGTCTCACACACACACAAAAGCCCACTTAGCTTTGTTTCCTTTTAATTTATTTCTTCCTTTTTTCAGTTTTAGCATGTATTTTAGTTGGATTATGAATATTATGTTATTAAAATAAAACATGATATAATTAATTTCTCCTCCCTACAGTTCAGACTCAGAGGGAACCTTTGAGACTCCAGAGGATGAGTCTCCAGGTGTTGTGAAGCTGCTAAACCAACTGGACAACTCCAGCCACACAGGTGAGATTCTGCTGCCCGTCTTCTTGGTCAGCTCAGTGTGCTTATCCTTGTCAAAGCCATCTGACAAACACATTTAGACCAATCTGTGTCCTATATTGGCAGCTTTGTATTTAGATGTGATCACAGTCAACTGTGTCAGCTCCTAAATACACAGCATAATTGCTTTGCTGTAATTAGGTTATACTTAATGTGAAGCGTTGTCTCAGAGAAAAAAAGGAGCACTGAAGACATTTCCTGACTGAAAGGATGTTTCCCATGACTGGTTTTGGGAAAAGTTTAATTTACCACCTGGTTGAGCTGGTGGTCATTTAACAAGCTGACGTTTTCTGGCTGAGTGGTTCTTTTAATCACCTACAAAACACTAATTGAAGGGGACTGATCACCTCCTGAATTGTTGCAGGTATCAAACCTCTGTGGGTGTTATTTTGATTCTAACTTTCTATCGGCTGATAGAAGCAAACACAGTGTGAACTCTGATTAAGATTCTTATGTTCTTTTTTTTTTTTTTTATCATATTGCTATATAAGTTTACAAGCTTTATTTACATAACCACTTGTGTTTAGATATCAGAGTACTATGGCTTTCTATCAGCAGATGTGCAAATAATATGCTTGACCTGCATCAGCTGCCCACCTTAGTGCTTTTTGTTGACAGAGGCTTCAACCTAGAGCAGTTCTAGCATGTGGCCGCCTCACAATGCTGAAAGCAGCAACATCATGCCTTGATGGACTTAAATTATCACACTGCCCTGGAGTCTACCTCTACATCACTGCATTTTTTGAAATAAAAACATAGCTTCAGTGATTGTTTTGTTTGTTTTTTTAGTGCTACTAAAGCAATTTGCATTAGATACTTTGTTGGACTAGGTGGCAGCTCTGGACCTGGAGAGAGTGAGATTGATAAAAGCAACATATCATCTGTCCAACCATCCATTAGTTATACTCACCATAGAGGACTGCACATTATGCAGCCAACCTTGGAAACACAGTCAGTCCAATCATAGGGCCTGAATCAGATCTTGGTCAAGGTTTGGTCATCAACACTAAAACTATACAGTATGTGAAAGATAATTAGGAAAATAATCTCTCCCTTTTTAAGCTTCCAAGTAAAAAATGGATGTGTATTTGAGACCTCATTTTCTGAAGCTGCCACAGAAGCTAAAGGTTTCCAGTTCTCCCTTCTCCTCCTCCTCCTCTTCTCAATTCTCCTCCCCCTCTCTGCCTCAGCTGCCCTGTTTTTACCCACATACAAAATTAGCACACTTTGCCATGGTGATGGTTAATCAACGGTGTATTTTCTGTCCAAAAACAATGTGAATATGACTGCTGTTTGCATACTTAGAATCTCCAGCAATATCTGTGACCATTAAACATAATTGCTTTTGACAGTATATTATTGCACTTGGATCAAATCGGTTTGCATCATGGCGTGAATGTGTCAGCTGTTTGAAATTGGACATGGTTTGGCCACAGTAAGTAGGGAAAAGTTTGCCAGATAGCAAGCAAGAGATTAATGTGCTTTATTATTGAATCTTGCTAGCAGACAGTAACCATCTCCCTTTCACATTCAAGTAGTCACATGCTCAGTGTAAAGTCTGGCTTTGTTTCATAAATAAAAGATCAGCTTGTGAAGAAACTGATGCTTGGATCCCCTATAATTAGAATACAAAAATGTTTCTGCTTTTTCGTCTGAACAACTACAGGCCAGGTTCTACCTATGTGTGCATTTGAACAATGACATAGTTGAAACCTGAGATGGCTATGTGCCTGCTTGCTTCTGCTTCTCGCTCACTGAGACTCTGTCATACTTCCCTTTCTGTCTCATTTTCCTCTTTTTCATTGAGTTGGGAAACAGCAATAAAGCCTAATGTTGTTTGTGTTGCCAGGCCACGTGGTAGGGTGTACTCTGCAGGAGCGGGTGTGGTTCCTCTACATCTGTTCCTTGCCTCTAAAGGGCGCATATGTTGTGTGTCTGAAAGTACCAAGATTTCTAACTGAAATTGATGTAAACTGGCAATAATTGACCTTATGATGTAATTTGCGGTAAACATTGTGGGGGGACTGTCGCCCTCATAGCCTGAAAACACAATGGCTTCGTTTGACGTTGGGCAGAAATATTAGAGAGGTTTTTGTTGGTCTATTATTGTGTGTAGTTGTGTGAGTTTTACATTGTGTGGGGGTATTTATTTTCAGCAACAGAGATTCCTGTGTTTCAGCAGCACTGCGACTCAACAGAGATCGCCCTGCCGCATTTTAAATCCTTTACCAGAAAAAGAAGTTTCCTAAATCAGTTCAAGGTTAAATCCCTGGGTGATTAATCCCTGATTAAAATTTTTCATCATGACTTGTCATTTGGTAATTGAAATGCTGGATGAGACATTGTACATGCTTGTATCTTTCCATGAACATTGTGATAATGGGTTCACTGTTGTAGAAATAGTGAAGGGAGGAGACCCCTTTAGACCTGCAGCTAACTCACTTTTCACTTTTTTTTTTCTTTCATAGTTCCTCCAGCTGTCACAGACCAGATTCTGGACAAAAACTCCAACCAAGATGTCACCTCAGCTCCAATCCAAGAGGTTGACTCCCTGAACAACTTCACTGGCTCTTCGCCTAACAATGACGGCTTCAGTGTGGACCAGAACCTCAATTTGACCCTGAGCAGTAAACCTGGTTCTGAACAGGGCTTGTCTCCATCTAGCCCCCACACTCCACCTCTCCGGCCCCCGTCTCTGCCCATTGTCTCTCCTCTGATCAAACCGGACCCGACAGAGGTGGATGACGAGCCCCCAGCGACATCTGACTCCAGCACAGACTCAAACTTGACCATCAGTCAAGAAATTTGTGTGGATCCTGATTTGCTCAATGGCAACATAAAGTCAGACATAAAACTGACCTGTGAGACCAACAACTCAATTATCACGTGAGTAAGATATTACAGGTGCACGCACACACAGACCAGTCATCTCAAGTCATCGATCATAATCACTATCGTCCCGGCTGGTGGGTGGAGTTAAACACAGGCTGTAACTGAACTTAAACGACCCACAGATTTTTGGTCTGAATAAACAGTCCTCCCTTTCACTGGCTGCAGGGAATAGTATGAATGCATGCTATTGTGCACAATGAACCTGAAATTATCAAAGTGTTCCTATTATAACCAACTTTGCTGACTTGTTGTGTTTTCTTAAAAGGGCTCATTAGCTGTTGATTCCTGGACATGCATCCATTACAAGCCAGTGTTCATATTGTTTGCCTTCAGTTTTCTGAAAAATTGTGTTGGTTTTGTCCATAAATTCTCATCTGGTAGGTTACAGTTATATGACGAAAGCTGAGCTAAATATCTTTATCAGTGACTTTGTAGGCAGAAAGATTTCTTGGAAGGGTGTAGGGATATAAAATGTGAAACTATGCCCTCTTGTGGTATGTTTTCTTTTTTTTATCAAGTCACTGTTATCTCCAATGGATTTGATTAAAATAATAATCATAATAAAAAATAGGTTCCAAATTTTGATAATCCGTTCTCACATTTATTTTCAACAGTTTGTAATTCCATGGTGTTCACAGAGATGCCGACCTCAAACTTTAGCAAATAAGAAGAGAAAAAACACAAAACTGTCAGTAGATTAACCACAGGGCTCTAACTTTATTTATTTTTTACATTTTTGAATGATTCATTATCAGAAAATTCTCCGATTATAACTGCAACATCAGAATGGAGAATGCAGAAAGTATTTAATACACTGTTTCAGGTGAATTTCAATAGTTTGGACGTTTATTTCTTTCTCACTTCGATCTCTCGGCTGTCTGATTTTAGTTTTGGTATTTGGTTTATTTATTTAAACTACCATAACCCTGCCTTCACCTTGTGTTTAACCTAACCCCTGTCCCGTCCTGTCTTTTCCTTCCTTTTCTTTACACAACCTGCCATTCTGTTTCCCTTCTCTCTGTGTGGCATCAGGACTGCTGAGCAAGTCCATTTCCTGTGTGTTCTGTTGTAAGTACTGTGTAACTGCTTGTCGTTTGCAACTGCAGCTCTCTCTAGTACACATTCAAATTCAGACTTACATTTTCTTTCAGTTGTAAAGTAAGTGGAGAGCAGGCATAGGAAATATATTTGTGAAGTAGTAGACAGAGGGTAATGGAAACCCTGTAATCTCCTCTAATGTTCTGTGAAAATTTAGTAAATCCTTTGATTAATCTGCTTTTTCTTCTGCATAATTCAGCACTTTTAGAAGAGCATGCGAGCTGAGCTCACACAAAACACAACTTTGTGGTTCAACTGTAACCCTTTCTATACGTCTTCTTTCTCCATTCATCGTTGCCCCGTCCACATGGACGCACATACAGAGTTATAATCTAGTTTGTGTTAATGATGACGTTGCCTTTTTTTAACCTTTATACTTAGGAACTCCTGTAAAGTGAAGCAGGGCCAGCAGATACAGAAGGACGTGAACAGACAGGTAAGCTCTGTTAGTGTTTCTACCTCTTAACATTTGTGGGATAGCATTAGCTTTTTGAAATTAGAAACAGGCGGTTTGGTGATGAAGTTTATTGCTGCTGAAGGATGACCATCATGGAGGCCATGCTACAGATGAGGAGAAGCTGGCGAGCAGTGCTGGTGTCAAAGTGGAAATGGATGACAACAGTAAGTAAAAAAAAAACAAAAAACATTTAAGACTTCCATAATTGTATAAAAATTAACATCCATAATGCACAGTTTTAAAATAGCAAACCGTTTAGTTATTCCTAAACAAAGGCTTCTACTGTATATAAATCAGATATTTAAAGATTCAGTCAGTATATTAGCTTCCCTAATGGCAAATAATCAGTCATGGTCAATCAATGCTGGACAGCAACAAGGTCATATTTGCCTACTGTCGCTCTCTCTCTCGCACACACACACAGATAATTAATTAATCATTAACTTTGCATGTGATGTGTGTTGTATTGAAACTCTGTGGGTCATGAGCAGGGTCTGTTTGAAACAACTGTTGTCTCAGTTGTGTCAGTTTGTGCAGAGCTGTGTTGTTGCAAACACTGTAAAAACAAAATTCTTTCAGAAGGTGTGAGATCCCACATGTATCTTATGTCTTCTGTAGTTTAGACCTTAAAACCCCCTCCACCTCAAAAATGTGTTGCTCCTCACCATGGAATGGTGTGTGTGTGTGTGTGTGTGTGTAGAGTTTTATGGATCAAAGCTTTGTCCCAGTGGGATATAAATACGGGGAGCTTTGTGTTCTCTCGCGTGCACTAGTTTAATATTTTTTTCTTTTCTTTACTTGGTCTTTAAGTGTTTAGTTGGATGAATGTGAAAGATGGGATTAAGTGTTTATTACAGAACACAGTTTGTACCCAGATGACCTATTTCCAGTAATTGGCATCAGCAGATTTTTATTGTTTTTTCCAGCAGAATGATGGCTTTTCACAGTATAATGATGATTTAGGTTTGTCTGAATACACTCAAAATTTCCGATATTCATAGTTAGTCAAAGTTATCTTATTCTGGGAACACAAAGTTGAAATAGATTGCAGTAGTGCTGGAATCATTTCCACAAGATTTTGAGATAAATTCCAGATTGTACTTGAGATAGTGAAATAACATTTTAGATATATGGTATATTACACAAAATGACAACGATAATGTGTCATAATTTGAACACGTGAAGTCACATCATCTCAGTTTCAATAATATTAGATTTTATGTTTTGGGGTTGTTTTTTTTTTAAGTTTTTTTTTTTAGCAGTGATGAATGGTTTACTGTTCATTGACTGCCACCTACTGGTCATACTGCCGAACCATGTTATTATATGAACTCTCCAACCTAATTGTACTTTATTTGTTTGTTTATTTCCAGTCCAAGAATGTCATGTGACATCCAAACTCGTGGAGCCAGAGTGCTGCTCTGTGGTGAGGCACCATCACGTTCCCACTGACATTATTCACTATATCTCTATTGTGTATATTGGGGCTGCATTGGTTTGTTCATTAGTGACACACTGTCTGGCACAGAGGATCAGTTCTTACCATATTTTTTTTTATTATGGAAGTACCTGCAGTGGTGATACCACCAGTGACCATTAGGTGGTGCTGAAGCATTCTTTGATTGGACAAATTGTCTGCAACAGCTGAGGGAAAGGAAAACACAGCTTTAACAAGCCCAGACTTGTACCAGCATTTCAGGCTTAGTGATACTTTCAGCTTCATCACATATAGGCTAAACAAGCTAAAGCAGTACTTTGAAAAAGTTTGGCGACTATAAATAGTGTTGCTCTGACTTAAAGGTGTGACTGCTCTTTTTTTTTTTTCATCCAGAATGATATTGCGACCTGTTGTATGATCTGATATGAAGATGATCGCACTGGATTGTATAGCAGCACTACATATTTACTGTCTGCCGCCATGTCTGCTCAGGTGACAGATGGATTTAGATTATCATCCAGGAGATTAGAATATGAGAGTCATAATCCAGGGAAGGACAAAATGAGAGGGGAGATAGTTCTTGGGGGAGAGGAAGGGTTGAAACATATAAGAATGCTGATTAAAAGACACGATGTCTATGAGATGAGATGAAAGATGAAACAGACTGGAATGCTAGAGAATGCATACAACAGCAGCAGATGATGGTAAACAAAACAAAAATATATTTCAGGTTGAACCTATTTGGAAATGTTACACTGTAAAAAAATCAAGTTTCAGGCATTATGTGTAAATAACGTATGAAAAATGAAAGCATATATTTTGACCTAAATTCCTTATAAATTCTTGGCCCAAAGAGTTGAAAGAGGGTATAACAGATTTCCTTCTGCTCTCAGCAGTTTGAAGACACGTGCAAATTGAAGAGCTCATCGGAGGGAAGTGAGATGCAAAAAACGGGAAGTCAGGTCCTGGATTCCATCTGCATCAGTGAGGCAGAAAAACAGGCAGTTCTCACCCTTATCAGAGAAGAGGTACACAGTTGTGTTTGCTTTAGCCTCAGTAGATTGTACAGGTTACTGACAAAGTCTGATTCATGCTCACAGACAATGTCTCCTTTCAGATCATCACGAAGGAGGTTGAAGTCAGTGACTGGAAGAAAAAGTATGAGCAGTGCAAACAAGAAGTCGCTGAGATGAGGTTAGAAACTTGCACCCGCATGCTGTTGTCACAGACAAGAAACCTTGACCATGAAGGTGTTCATACCAGGATATATGGAGATGTTATATTTTGGCATGCTAAAAGCCCCCCACCCCCACCCCCCCACCCCCTTTTTCTTTAGATAGCATGATTTGAAAGTATGAACATTTTTGAAAGTATTAATACAGTGTTATAAATATACAATCTTTAAAAAACATAATATTTTATGTCATATTACAGGAAGATTGTTGCAGAATATGAGAAGACAATTGCTCAGATGATTGGTGAGTAGAAATCAGTTATAATGTAGTAAAACATCTAAGCTATGTGGTCTGTGCAGAAAAGACTTATTGTGACTTGTCTCATTTTGTGTGTTGTCATAATTAATTCAAATCAACATTAATGACCACAACTGTATATTCTTCATCAGAGGATGAGCAGCGCAACTCCGTGACCTCCCAGAAGGCTTTGCATGCAGTGACAATGGAGAAGGAGGCAGCCATGGCTGACTTGAACTCTGTGGAGCGCTCCCTCTCGGACATGTTTCGACGTTATGAAAACATGAAGAGCACCCTAGATGGTTTTAAGAAAGTAAGCAATGTTAGGACAAGTTCCTGTTTTAGTAGTACTTTGCAGGAAATGACAGTTTCAAGTGCTGGAATGAGCAGCTGCTGGTGACACAGACTGAAGGGTTGTTGGGGAATTAAGGTCATTTTAAGGTAGGAAGGTGTCCTGCAATTATAGTCGTGGTTGTTTGAAAAGTAACAGATTTTTTCGATTGATAGCGCTGAGTCTCCTTCAACAAATGCCAAACAAAACACCCTCTGATGAAAGCATTTTGTGCTCAACGCTCGACCCCCGTGATCAACTGATGATTCAGGACAGCTGCTTGTGGGAGAACACATAGCTGCGGTGGCCATACCAGACCATTTCCAGGAGTCAATGTGTAAAACGGCAGAAGGATTAGAGGGAGAAGATGTTGCAGTTTATGAAACGGAAAACACAGTCTTGTGTGAAGATAAATATTAGAATGACCTGAGGATGCACGGTATTTCATCTGCTTTCTCTTTGTAAACAGATAACGGATAAACAACTCCCTGTTTGGTGTCTTGGTACAGAATGAAGAGGTGCTGAAGAAGTGTGCTCAGGAATATTTGGCCAGAGTCAAACAGGAAGAGCAGAGATACCAGACATTAAAACTACACGCAGAGGAGAAACTAGAGAAGTATGATGAGCCTAAAGAACTTAGAAATGAGTTTGTTATAAAGCCATCTTTCTGTTTGACTTGCTATTGTGGTGTTTACTACTCAGGGCCAATGAGGAGATCGCTCAGGTACGTGCAAAGGCGAGCTCAGAGAACGTGGCGCTGACAGCCAGTTTGAGGAAGGAACAAATGAAGAATGAGTCTCTTGAACAAGCTCTGCTGCAGAAGGTAGTAGTCGTCTTCATCATGCAGCATACTAATTAGATCCACTGAATGATTAAAGTGCATATTTCATCACTGTTTATTGTGCATTTGAGATACAATGCTGATTATTTTCACAGAATCAAGAGATTGAGGAACTCACAAAGATCTGTGATGAGCTGATTGCCAAAATGGGAAAAATGGACTGAGGACTCGGGGTTACATGAGGACTGGCCTGTACCACCCCTCCAGCCCTGCTTTCAGCCCTGTGGTGATGTTCTGTGCATGCCCTCAGCCAAGAAGCAGCGCTCATACTGTACCTTGTGCCTGCCCTGTATCGCGGACCCTGCTATTGTACAGATATCTGAAGTAGCGTCCTGTATCCTACACTTGCACTACTCTGTGACCAGAATCTGTCAAGTTCTGTACATATTAACTACATGTAATCACTTTGTTTTGTTTGCATTTTGTGTCCATTATGAGGCCATCTGATGCCGCTCCACTTTTGTCCATGGTGTCAGTGAACAACAACCCCCTTGTGACTCAACTTTTATTCCCAGCAGCTTAGCAGCTTAACTCCCAGCAGCCCTGCCTGCAGGAGGATGACATCAGTCTTAATGCAGGCGGAGGTTTGTTGTGAAGTTGCATTTGGGTTTGTGTCTCAATGGGCTTCTGATGAGGATTATTTGACTTTCAAGTAACAGTCCACAAAATGTATTTTTCTATGAAGTTTGCACAGATTTTATTCTCAAAGAGCTAAGCTCAGGGTTAGTGTTTTTGGGACAGAATGAGGTGAAGGTTAAAAGCCTAGTGCACATAAGAAAGTAAAGGATTATATTGAGGGCACAATGTATAGCAGTCCTCAGAGGCCTCAGTTGGTCTGGGGGTGATAGTAAGAACAAGCTACAAGTAATATATCGCTTTGGTTTCATCATGGCTTACAATATGACACTTTAGTGATTCTAGACAATTCATATTGCTGCAGAATGTTTATTACTCACAGAGATGCATAGAAATCTTGACAATCATAATTCTTCCTGCACTGTGCATATTTTGTAGCAATGTTTTGTCTGCTTCACAAATTCTGTTCCATTACAATCTGTTAACTAGGAATTGTTAGAAATTCTGAACAGCTGGAACACAGATTATTAAAATAGTTGTACACTTATTATACAAGTTTAAAAAAATGCTGCTGTGTAAACAGTTTTTTTTTTCTCTTCAACACTTTTGTCAGTGAGAGTCCTGTTATTCACACTTATCTCCTACCAGGAGGGCACATGACTCCTTTGTAAGAGGTTTTGTTTGCTGCTTATGTGTGATAAAGACATGATCCCTCCATAGCAGTAGTTATTCACCAACTAAACTTTACTTTGTTTATTTTAACTACCTGCTGACCTGGTGGCTGTTTTGTCTTTTTCCTCAACAAAAGTTGTGCTTGCCACAGTAATGTGATTTAGATAGCTGGCTCTGAGTTATTTAGTGGATATTAACTTAAAAAAAGAAGAAGAGCTTATACCAATTTGATGCTTTTACTGTTTTTTTTTCCTGTATCCATTGAGGAAAATGATGTGATGTAATTCATGGAAGGTTTATCACAAATTCATCTTTGTCTCAATATAATGCAGCATAAAGGAAGGTTAATCCATTTTGTTCTTTGTGTGTTTTGAATTTTTTGTTTTTTCCAAACATCAGAAATTGGTTGATGAAATGTATAATTATTTAGCTTTCATTTTTCTGGCACAGTCTGATGTTTTCAGTTATCACCTTCACTAATGTTTTAATTTGTGACAAACATAAAATCCTTTCACAACATAAACCCGTTGATGTGCCACCATGTATATTTGTGCCAATCTGATGTCATGTTGCCTCTTGTTACTCAGACACTTTGTCTTCTATAAAATATAGTTTTGCAATTTAAATAGCTTTTTTTTGATTCTGTAAAGTTTATCTAAACAGTTGTGAATGTCTACATTTGCTTGAATAAATGTAGTTTTTGTTTGACATACTCTATTTTGCTTCTTTTTTTCTCTTTGACACAAGGGACTTTCCTGTCTTCAGTTCCATTTTTTTTGTTTGTTTTTAGTTTTCATGTCGTAGCTTCAGCTTAAGTCTCACAGTGACAATAGTCTTTGACAATTGTCAGTAATAAATTTTAAGAAGTTTTATAAAATGTATTCTAATAAATGACCTCACATTTCTTGATGAGCAGACTGGCTGTTTAACATGAACTGTAACTGTGCTGCCCTGTAAAAGCTCGCTCAGTTAAGTCTTATTACTGAAGGGCGCTGCCTGTGCAGCATTGATGGAGATTATAGGGATAAGGCTTTAATGCCCTCAGACACCTTCCCATGGCTAAGCCCCCTCCTCCTCCACCTTAACCCATGGTGTCCCCTCCATCAAACACTCATCCACTCCATCTCTGGGCTCTGGGAGACACAGTGACCCATCAACCGGCCGCCATGAAGACTGTTTTAGCCCTACTTGTGCTCATCTCTCTTTTCTGCCACAGTAAGTTTCTGTAACTCTAGAAACAGCTTTTTGTTTTTCACTGTCAGCAGCAGGGTAAACATTTGAAAACTGGTGTATAGCAGTCTTAAATTGCTGACATTACAGAAGCGTTTTGAAATAGAGGACTTGGACTCTCTTATTCTATCGGTAGTCTTATATTGACGTTTGTGGTTGTAATGTTGACAAATCTATGCATTTGCACAATTCATCACATTTATTCTTCCGTGTAAATGTGTCTAAGTCGTACACTTGAGAGAGTGGACAGCTTTACATCTTTGTTTCCTAGCAAAAAAGAGTGTGTGCTTGTGTGTTTGATGGGTTGACTGCAGATTCAAAAATTTAAAAGGTAGTGGTGGTAACGTGTAGATTGCTATACCTGCCTGGGAATATGCATGCTTAGTCTCAAGCTAGGTGTTCTCTCCTGTTCTGTCTGTGAAGGCCATGCTTTAAAGTGTCACATGTGCGTGGCATCCAGCGAAGACGACTGCAACAGACAGGGATCTGTCTCCTGTCCTCAGTACGCTGATGCCTGCTCTACCATCATAGGGCCAAGTGAGTAAACGCACACAAACCATTGAGGTCACAAAACACAAGCAACCTCACTAGAAGTCAATGTGAAACTGACTTTACAATATACACTTATGCTGTATCCACTAACACAAAGTTTCCTTTAGTTATAATGCTGATCATACACAGCAATAGGGCTTTATGTATTTACTGTATGCATATTACTGTAGGATAACTTCTTTACCTGGAAACCTTTGCATGATAGTATGTGTGTGTGTCATAAAAATAGCCTCTGCATGCTTTGATTGTTTGCTGGTTGTTGATCCAACAGTTTATGACAAAAGCAGACTTTAGAGTGTCTAGGTAAGTGTCTCCTTGAAGAGGAACGGGAGTCTAGCGGGAAGTTAATCTGATTCACAGAGTCAGTCCTCAACATCTGTGACTCACTGTCTTTCAGACACTGTGATGAAGTCATGCACGTATAAGGCCTTCTGTGAGAAGGCGCGCGGCAGCAGCTCTGAAGCCAAGATGGAGTGTTGCTTTGGTGACGACTGCAACGGGCCCCACCGGAGTCACAGCCATGGGAACGGCTCAGGGGCTTTGGCCTCCAGCCCAGCCGTGCTGATCACAACCCTACTTTTACGTATGGCCTTTAGTCAGCTCTGAAGTCCTCCAGCTCCTCTTTTTCTCCATTGACTCCTTAATAGTAACAATAAAATGTGTATCTTCAAGTTAAAAGAAGATTCAAGTTGCAGAAAGTTTCTGGTCGTTCGAGAATGGGGTAAAACCAAAAGAAGTATGATCCTGATGTCAGCATTGGCAGGGGGAAGGAGCACGGTCTCACCCACAAATAGAAGCTGCATTTCAGCAGCTTCCTGTATCTGAGTCTCATTATTATCTAAAACTTGAAAAATATTTTCTATAGTGGCATGCAAGATTTCAGATGATGTAATGTTGTAAACCAGCACATTAATGTGCACGTATTTGTGGTGAATGTATGAAAAGAAAAAGAAAAACAAAACAAAACTCAACTAATAGCTCTGATGTAGGTGGGGGAATTTGGGTGTGGTTTTGCTGCATGCTCCAGTTCACAGTTTTATTCATACAGTAGATCTATGTCATACCTTGTATTATCACTGTGGTAATTTGTTCACGTTTGTGCTTTTGAAGTAAAGGTACAATCGCATTTGCAATAAATATGTACAACAAATGAAACAATCTGTGATTTTCAGTAGAAACAGGAGAGTCTTTAAGTGGAAACTTCAAGACTTCCTCCTGCAACCTTGTGAGTTCAATTCTGTGCAGGCACCACAGGATATGAAATCAACGAGGTAGGTCTCCGTCCTCAGGCAGGTCATATGACATGCAACCACTTCCTCTCAACAGGAGGACACACAGAAAGAAAAAAAAAATCTCCTGTATGTGCTTATTGCTTCTGTAATTTCAAAGGTGACAAGCCCAGCTCAAAGAGAGGTTTTGTATGTGTGAAAACTTTAAATCAAATATCTTGACAAAGAGTGGAGTGTTGAAATAAGGAGGTAAGCCCAGTTTGTCCTTTGAGGGTTTCTGTCTCTCAAGAGTTACATCACAGGACTCTAAATGTGGCTGCCTTTGCTTTAAGGTGGAAAAACAAAACTGCATCTGAGCTTCATATAATCTGAAGTACTGCAGGTTTAATAAGAAAACTTTTTATATGGAATATTCTGGACAACAGTCTACTCAGCAGATTAAGGTTTTTGTATAAAAACTGGTAAGGATTACTGCACAAGCCAGCAAACAGGCTCATGGCTTTAAGGGAGGCCTCAGGTTGCTATTTCAAGGTATTAACATTTATTACCACAAAGTGGCCAAAAACAAACAAACAAAATAAAACAATAGTTATCTTCAGAATATAACATATAAATAAAAAAAGGCTCTATAATAGCAGAAAAGCAGTCACAATGGGAGCCTACCCAAATATGTTTGAAATAAAAATAGAGGCACTGAGTAACACAGCACAAAGTAAAAAGACACACTAAATAAACCTGGAAAAAGCATAAAACCAACTACATTGAGATGCAAAATGATTTTAAAACATACACAAGCAGAAGGAGACACAACATGACCACAAAGAGTGATTCCAGGGAGAATAAAGATGCACACTCTACAGTAAGATACTCAAAACAACCACAAAGATCAGAAACATACTGAGAAAGAGTAGAACTGACACTTGTGTGATGCAAAGACATCCTAAACAGCCTGAAGCGTAAAACAGCAGCACAAAATGTTCAACATGACCAGCGAGAGACACTCAAACAACTCAGGGGGTCTCGAAGCAAGTACAAAAAGAATAAAATGACATCAAAGAATCTTAAAACATGTCCGCGGAAGATGAATGGAGGGCTATTCTCTGCTAATCCATAGACCTGCTGTCTCTTAGTCTCTACAAATATAATCCAGAGCTGAAAATAATTCCAAGTAAAACCAATTTTCACTCACTAATATGCAAAAGAGCAACTTTTATATGTGAAATGGGTTTTCCATCATACTTCCTGCAATGATTTTTATCTCAGGAAAGGTTCTTACTTGGCTTAAATCTTATCTCACTGACAGTAAGAGAATATTTTTGTTTGCATTGATCCATGTTGATCCAAAATCTATAAAAATGAACTATAGAGTGCCACAAAGCTCAGTTTGAGGTGGTAATTTTTTTTCATCTTTATAAAATGCCACTTAATGATGTCTTTGGAAGATATCAATTTCGACAGCGATGCTGATGACACTCAGTTACATGAGACATTGTCTGTTTTTGTCTCTTGAAAAACCAGGGTCCACAAATGTCCTTTTTTAATCTGTATTTTAGATATCAGGTCATGGATGATTCTACTTTTTTTTTTTTTTTTTTACAGGTAAATCAATTCAATTCAATTTTTTATATAGTGCCTATTTACGATAAGTCATCTCTACGTGCTTTAGAAACCCAGAGCCTGTAAATCAAGACAAAACTGAAATCTTTGTCATTGGTGCTGAAAAGCAGATGGAGAAGCTCAGTGTGAAGCAGGGAGTACTGGTGTTAAACACATCAGAACAAGTTAAAAAGCTTGATCGCTGAAGAACTTTGCCAGAGTGTGGTTATCACACACACACACACACACACACACACCCTCCCTCAAGCATGCTATCACCCACAAGATAGACTACTGTTTTGCTCTGTGCTCATCTCTGCGAGAAGAGCATATCTCATCTACAACAACTTTTACATCTCAACAGCAGGAATGCTGGGTGAGACAAGTAGAGCTCATATGATTTTAAAATCTCTTCTTTGGCTCTTTGTCAGTTTTAGAAGTGTTTTTAAAATTCTCTTATTGGTATATGAAACTCTGACATGGTTCAGCCTACTTGTTAGATTTATTTTCATCCCATGAACCCACCAGAACTCTCAGGTCTTCTGGAAAAGGACTTTTAATTTTACCACAAAGTAAGAACTAAAAACCATAGGTGAGGTGTACCTTTCTTGTTACGGCCCACATCTGTTTAACAACCTTGGTGAAAACCTGAGATAGGCAGGAAGCGTCAATGTTTTCAAAAACAATCTCAAGACCAATTTCTTTGGTCAGATTTTTATTTCATTCTTAGTTATTTGTTTTATAGGCATGTATTTTTGCTGTTTTTAGCTTTTCATGCATTTATTTTCAGTAGTCTGATCGTCCTTGATCGTATTTGGTCTCATTTATATTCTCATGCATTTCCATTTCACATTTTCACTCCATTTATTCTTGGATGTTGTTTGTCAATAAACATCAAATACAAACATTGGTTGATTATTTGCAGAAAGAGAAGACAGCTAACTTGAGAAAATATTAAAATGCTGACAGAACCTCACCTTGGTAGAATTTCACTGGACACTGTCAGGTTCTCTCCATTTGAATTATGCAATCTGACTGTGTGACGTTTATTGTGACATTTCCTGGAAATGTGAAATTCTCAACAATTTCAAATAGCTTGGGTAAATGTTTCTATCCTACTTTGTAGATAATTTCAGTGTGGAAGTGGTTGGTGTTGTGGTGTTTTGTTTTGTTTTTTGCACTATTTGTCAGATTATCCTGCACCTGTCTCATGCTGTCTTCCCATACAAAGTGACATGACAGTGTTGCTGTGCTCCTGTTTGTCCAGGTGTGCACCTCTTTTCTTTCCAGCTTTGTCATATGAACCACCTGATTCAGCTGAGTGTGTATCTGTGCATTTGACCCAGTTTTCAAACTGCCACCTGAGAAAAGAACAGGTAGCATATGGCATGCAGCTGCAGAAACAAAGGCTGCGCAATTAGTATGAAAAGGCCCGAGTAAAAAAAAAAAAAAAAAAAGTAGTTTTCAGCCTTTAAACAAAATAAAAATAAAAACAAACGCTCATTTTTCTCCAGAAAGGCCCACATGAACTCATCAGCATCAGAGGAAGAGGAGGAGGAAAAGGGCCCGGCCGGAGCTCAGGGGACTCGTAGATCACATCCGGGGCTGGTTTATTCTAATAACGAAGAGTACAACCCGGAAAAGAGAAAAGTCTTCACTAATCCGATCACACAAACAATTAGACGATAGTGTGAGAGTCTCGTGCATGCCGGTCTTCTAAATGTCTGCTGTTCGTAAAAGTTTTTAGGAAGTTTCTCTGCCATGGTTGTTCGTGCCAAACTCCCAGGCTCCGTCCTCTCCGCGTCGTAGCGCTGCTGCGGGGCGCTGGCTGCGGCGCACAGCGGGTAAGTCAGTAGTTAGTAAGTGGTTTGCAGACGGGGACAACTTTATAGCTATGGCTGTCTGTTTGTGTGCGTTGCCTCATTCTGGCGTGCCTGCGTTTGTGCGTGTGCGTGTGTGGACAGTAGGTGTGGCAGGCCGTTGGTGAGTCAGCTCGGGTCGTCTGAGCTGGACAAATGTGTCTGTCAGGTGTCGCTGCGTAAATCTTGGTCATAGTTGCGCTGTACGTGCACAATCATGACAATCACACAACCTCTCAGTGGCGAGCTGCGGTTAAAAGTTATCTCTATAGTCCCTCCCTGCCGCCGCGCGAAGGGACATCTTCAGGTTGCACTTTTTTTCCCCACCATAACCAAACTCAAGACACTGGTTAGTTTAATGTGCATTTGTTTCTTGCGTCATGTTCGCATGGCCCGTACAGGGATAGGAACCTCTGCAAAAGAGAAGATGCTGCACAGTTGAGTTGCATTCAAAAACCTTGGGATTTAAAGTTTTTGCCGTGTGACTTGACTTAAGATAATCTTTACTTGAACTTAAGAAGGACATTACCGGACTATTGATTTATATAGCTAAAGCAGTCGTTAGTTTGTTAATTTGCCCAACATATTTTTACTGTCAGTTTCTGTTTAGGTGAGAACATCTTGAACTCTTCCACAAATAGAACAGATGTGGAGACAGTGTAGGAGGGTTGACTTAATCACCCTGCATGTGGTAAAGGGCACCAACCCTGATATCACTGCTTTGATCTAAATACAGTGTATTATGTCCTTAAATATGCTCGCTCTCATATTAAGTTCTGTTTGTGGGTTATTCTCATATGTTTAAAGACTATAACTAAAATTTTCCTACTGACTAAATAATATTTATTGGTAAAGTTATGCCAAAGATGCCACAACCTCCCCACTGCTTCTCTATGTGATGGTTAAACCAGATGTTTTCTGATGCCCTGAGTGGTTTGTGTGTATATGTGGGTTGGTGTGCCAGTCTCAGCATTGGTATCTGTGTGACTTTTGAAGCGCCATCTCCATTTTTCCATTACACCCAGAGCTTCTGTATCTTTGACCTGTTTCATTGGCAAAGTTGCACAAATGACGCATTCGAAGCTCTGCCCAGTTTCAAAATGAGGTATTTTCTTGCGTATGGATTTAAAAATAGCTCAAGGCAAGGTGAGTTTATTTGCAGAGCGCAGTTCATACACAAGGCAATTCAAAGTGCTTTACACCTACATAAAATCACAAAAGAGCAAATAAAATCATTCCATAAAACATAAAAATAATCATCAATTAATTAAATTAAAAATGGAGAGTGCAGAATAAAAAAGCACAACTTAAAATTTAAAGGCAAAGTAGAAGAGAAAGGGGGGAAAAATAGATTTAAAAAACAGCAGTTAAAACTATTTTGTTTTTGGTTCTAAAATTCATGCTTAAAATAAGAGAAGCTCAAGAGACGTTCTGCCAGCACTTTCCAGATGCAGCCTGCGAGTTCCTGACACTTTTATGTTTTTGGGCTTTGTTGGGTGATTTGTGCAAATGTTTTAATTGAAATGTTGATCATTTCCATTTCATGGAGAGCTCTAAGCCAGGACTGTCCTGTAAAAGTATTGGCAGAAGGAACGGTTATTCAGACCTGATTTTACATTTTATAAAGCTGTTAAGTTATAATTTGTACTTTTTTTTTAGATGTCACAGATGTGGCCTAGTTAGCTATCACTTGTTTTCATAAATTTAAATATTTGGAAAAGTACATCCGTTGTCATGGAACGTGTGCAGTTTTTTCAGTCTTTTAACACAGATAACATTACAACATTGTGCAGTTTGTCATCGTGAATACTTTACATTTAGTCTACAAAGATGCAAAATGAGACTTGGGAGTTTCCCGGCAACAAAGTCAATACAGAAATACATGGAGTTAAAAACCTTCCAGCTCCCTTTAAAAATGGAGGGAAAAAAAAAATTGCACGGCATCATTTTAATGAATGCCCCCCCACACCCCTCCCCTTTTCTTGCATCCTTCCCCTCCCTCCTTTCTGGCCAGTGGAAATGTGCGTGTGTGCAGATCTTGAGTGGAGTCTGTAATTTTTGGCTGTGGTATTGGGCTTCAGTTCAGCCTCGGGCTTTCAGGGTTTGCTGCTCAGCCTCAATCACGTCACATGAAAAACTGCTGAGTGCAAGTGGGTCTCTTTCTTCCTGTATCTGTGTGCGTGTGTGTGTGTGAAAACTACATGAGACATGATTTACCCTCCATATCTGGGTGCCTTTGCCTCCCTATCCTTTTTAGTCCTTTAGCTGATCTCTTTACATTTTTGCTTATTGTCCATCTTACTTCAGTGTTCAGTTTCTCATTGTCCATCTGTCTCAGTGATATGTGATAGGGGCAGCATGCCGTACATTGACCGGCTGAACCGTGTGTGCGGCTTTCTGGACATAGAGGAGAAGGAGAACAGCTGCCGCTTCCAGAGACGATACTTCATCCTTGACACGCAGGGAAATGCTCTGCTTTGGTACATGGACAATCCGCAGGTGCTCCGCACACGCACAGCACATGCATGACACACACTTGCACTTACAGCAAGGGGGAATGAAAATGATCAATAGGAGCCACAGGACTTTGGACTCTGAGCTAATGATGAATCTGTGTTTGTGTTTGTCTGCAGAACCTGCCCAGTGGAGCCAGCTTTGTTGGAAACCTCAAGTTAACTTACATCTCTAAGGTAAGCTACTGTCCTGACTGGCTTTTTTTTGTCTTCCTCATTACGTGTCCGACTGAGGGACACAAGGCCCACTGATAACATGCAAATTCAGTCAAGTATTCACAGATGCACAAAACCCCAGATTAATTTCAGTTAACTGCAGATGCACTTAACAGTCACATGCAGCACAGAGCTGAGGCAGCTTTGTGAAGTTTTCCAGATGTGAGTGCTTGCAAAGATAATGACATCTGGCCTCACTGCAGAGCTCACAGCTTCTCCTCTTCTCTTCTTCTCTTCTCTTCTCTTCTCTTCTCTTCTTTTCTCTTCTCTCATCTTTTCTTCTCTCATCTTCTCTCCTCTTCTCAGGTGAGTGAAGCTACAGCAAAGCAAAAACCCAAGACAGAGTTCTGCTTCGGTAAGTTCTCATGGGAAACACTGAGTTATGCTCACAATGACACACAGTCCCACTCATGTCAATAAAAAGTTGAACAGTCTGATTGAACAAGGCTATTGTGGATTTCATCGTATTCTTCTGTATTTTGTCAGTCATAAATGCAGTCTCACGGCGGTACTTCCTCCAAGCCAACGATGTGACTGACATGAGGGACTGGGTAGCTGCTCTAAACAAGGCCAGCAAGATCACTGTAAGTGTAACACACACACTTATAAGAACCATGCATGTAAGCATGTAAGGTGTCTTGATGATTGGTGAGATAATGGCGGTTCGGTTATCGCAGGGGGACTTGTTTCCACACAAGTGCAGGAAGCTGTGTGGTGGTGAGACTGAAACCAGTTTAGCCCGAGAGTGTGAAGATGCCCCTTTGCCAGACTTGATGAATGGTGAAATTGTGAATGCGCAAGTACATGAGTGATAACACCCAGGCGTCATTGTGGTGATGGTGTCAGCATTTAGTTAACACATTTGCATAATATTTGTGTGCTCAGCGATGAGCCTTTATGACCAGCTGCATCCAGATGTCCCATGGCAGCAGGTGTTAGAGAAGAGTGTTTGTTGTCTTGCTCACCTGCTCACTGACACAGGAAGCTGCGCTGCTGACTTTCTTTCACTTCTCCAGTTTGAGGAGGTGACAGCTCTGCTGCTTTTCAGAGCTTTCTTGGCCTCAGTCTGAAGTTGTATGAAACTGAATGGACAGGATGCCGCTATAGTATTGAAGAGGAAAAGAAAAAAGTATTAGTTGCCAAAATAAGATGGTTATTTTTGTCTTTGGGGTTGGTGCATTATATTTCTCCAGTGCTTGAGGAGCAACTCAGATCCTTTACAAAGTAAAATTAGCTATTCTGCAATTTATAAATTCACGATTGCAAACAACAACTGTGTGCTTTTATAGCTCCTTTCTACTCCAAGGACCACTCAAGGTGCTTTTACAACCCAAGCAGCTTTCTCTCACTGCCACACACGGATATAAGATAGATCGATTGATTTAATGGACCTAATTACCCCTGTAAATCAAATTACATTATAGTACGAACAACTGCGTTCATGTAAGCACCTTCTTAAGTTGAAGTACATAAACATGAGAATATAAACAAATCTAGATGAAATGTTGCAGTAAAAACGCTAGTTTTAAATGAACAATAAAGGAATAAAGAAAAGCACAATTATGATAAACAAACTGGCTTTCAGTAATCTTTGATTTTTAGTGAGATATTGAGTTTCCCTTGAACATTTGTTAATCTTAAACCATGCGTGAAATTTTGGATGGAAAAGTCATTAATTAGTAAAGTTTTTAACCAGCCGTACATTTAAAATAAGACTCTCCCAAAACACAGGCATCTGTAAGATGACATCAGGAAGCTTTAATCTTCATCCCTTTTTTGTATTTTCAAAGATCATTACATAATTATTTATATAACAAATCTGTTTCTCAAAGCTAATAGGAAAAAAACAAAAAAGTCAAATAAATGAAGTGTTCAAGAAAATACAACAGGATTGTTCTTAAGTAAAGCACCTTTTTTTTACTGCTGCCATTTTGGCAAATGTTTTGTGGAGGTTATATTTCAAAATACAACCAGAATTTAGTGTAACCTTTTGGTGAATGGTACCTGGCTGTTGTGAGGCTTTAAACAGGATGTTCTCAGGGGGGAAGTTGCAGTTTAGGATGAATAAATTATCACTGCATGCTGTTTTCACATGATATGATATGTAGCATGAGCTTTCTGCATTTTCTCCTCTTCTCAGATGGTTTCATAACATTTCATAACCTTACACACCTTGACTTGTGGTGGAAACATCTAACATGCTGACTAGGTGAACAACTCGCAGTTGACAAAGACCTCAGTGACCACACTGACTGGTGTGACTTCAACAAATTACAAAAAAGATTAACTCAACAAAAATTGAAATTTCCCACCAGTCAGTCAGAACGACGAAAGCTGAAACTTCTTCAAGACACCAGAAAAGACGTCTAGTAACATTCTGCACAAAACTTTTAGGAACTAGGCCTACTATATTTAATACATATTTACTGGGTCTGTTTTTAAGCCTTCACAAGATCTTCAAATAGAAACTTCATTGGCAAAATACAGTATTTTGATGCAAAATATGTTAGAGCTCTTTTGCTTTAACCTACATACCCCACAATTAAAATCAAACTGCTACCTGCCCTTACAAGCAACTGTCTGTATCATTAATATTTTGCTATTATAAACTTGTGCCCAGGTTCCTAAGTCTTGCCCTGCACCTCCGAGATCTGACACGACTGCAGTGATCAGTGAGACTCAGGGAGGGAAGAAGCAGCAGGCCTACAAGACTGAGATCATTGGTGGTGTGGTGGTGCACACGCTCATCCAGGTAAAGTAGAGGAAGCTTTTAAAACAACCTGGTTGCTATGGTGATGGTAGTAACAGTGATCCCTGACGACTAAAAATGGAAGAATGGGACAGCTGTTTGGTACAGCAAAGAGATGTTCAAAAAATACTTAATATCTGTTAAAAAAATATGTAAAAGCAAAGATTTATAATGACAATGATGAACATAGTAAATGATAAACGGGTGTTGAAGATGGTTCTAATGAAATGTTTCAGAATGAGGGTGCAGAAACAGAGCAGGGGGACAGAAAAGGAAACAGGCCTGGTGTGCTGAGATGTGGTTACTGTGTCAAACAAGGAAATGTGGTGAGTGCCCAACCTCTTATAACACATTAACTGAGCTTGAGTAAAGACACTGACTGTGTGGAAAGAGTAATGCGGTGTGTGCTTGTAGAGAAAAAGCTGGAAGAGGCGGTTTTTCACCCTGGATGACAATGCAGTCAGTTACTACAAGTCTGATATGGTGAGGAACCAGACTGGTTTTGTTTTCCTGGCTCTTGTTAATGTCTTCACTTGACTGTGTTTTGGTTTTATTTATTTTTTTGGGTCTGTCTGCATATGTCCCAGGAAAAGGACCCTCTGCGAGCTATTCCACTGAGAGACATTCAGAAAGTCCACGAATGTCTTGTCAAGTCAGGGTGAGTCATGCAACAATCAGATTCTCCTCCCAGTTTGCTTCTTGTCCTTATGTCAAACAGATGAGGAGAATATTTGGTCGTGACTGATAACTCATGCTAAAACAAACAGTTTTTTCAGTGTGAGCGAATACAAGTTTTATCCTCTTACTTAAGGAAAATGCTTCACTCATGTTCCAGCAGTGTTTATATTACCTCATGATCCAGTATTGAGGGCTGTTTTTTTGTTTTTTGTAACACAGCCTGAAAGTGGAGGCACAAGTTGAAGTTAGGAGTCATCTTTTTCAGATTAGTCTGAGGTTTTATTTATTTTTTTTCTTTTGGCAAGCAAGCTTTATTTTTTTCTTCTTATTTGCAACCAATTGTTTTTTTGTTTTTTTGGCTCCCTCCCTCTTGTTCCTTTTAACGTCATTGGAAGAGTAAACCTACTGTGGTTTTGTGATTTCATTTTATATGCACATTGATAACTTAAAAAAAAATCACACAATATAAAACAGTACAATTTTCTCCACTTATAAAAATTCAGAATTAAAAAAATTAAAAAGATTAAAAAATTAAAAAATAAGAATTCAGTATACATATTTTCTAATAAAGAGTGAGCTTTAGTTACACATAAGTATTAATCTAATACATTTTTTGGTAAATGTTGAAATGATTGTTTTGTATTTAAGGCAAACTTAAATACACGATTAAAAGAACCAGGAAATAACTTTAATGAGGGTAATTCTTCACCTTCTGTGTCTGTCAGGGACCTCCTGCTTCGAGACAACCTTTTTGAGATCATCACCAGCTCCCGAACTTTCTACATTCAGGTAAAGTTCCTACCCTCCGTTCATCACTAAGTCTTTGTTTGGAAATCATTGATTATAATGCAGAGTAAGAGAAGGGCACGTCCTTAATTTCCCTTAATGTTCTTCCTGTTTTCTTTTTGTTTTCAACCCACAACAGTAAAAACAGAAAAGACCTAGCATTCCCAGGTGTATCCGTCCTGATGTTTTGACATGTTTTCTGTTTTCTGACATGCTCTGTTGCTGATGTGTGGCCAGGACTCCTTTTTTTGTTTTGCTTTGTTGTGTTTTTTTAAAGACCCTGAACAGTTTGTTTCTCTAAAAAGGGCACAGACATCTGTTACCATAGCTACAATATGATCCTCTTCCTCCCCTGGGAGAGCAGCATACTGGGTCTGATCAGATGGGAAGTACTGGAAGAGAAAGAGACGGGCTGCAAGCACGAGTGCTTTTGTTTGTGCAAAAAAAAAAATTAAAAAAAAGGAAGTGTGGAAAAAACATTTAGTAAGCTCAAATAAACAAAGGCAGATGAAACGGAAATCATTTTTCACAGCCTGGGAACTGATACTTAAATGAAAGATGATTTTAGAATAACATTTTTTTTTGTTTGTTTACTGGGCATGTTTGATAAGTTCAACATTCGAATCACAGTATAACATAAATATATAATGAAAAAGGTGTTGTTGCGACCAATGATTAATTTCATTATTTATTCATCTGTCAAGCACTGTCCTGGACAATAATTAAAAGCTTCCTGCAATATGACTTGACTACAATAAGATGGGCAGATGGTTGTATTTTGACTAATAAGATGCTGGAATCTCTCACTGAAATATAAGGCGTTGTAACATCCAGTCCTTTTCCTGACACATAAAAAGGCAGAGCAGAGGGTTTTTGCCTCCACATGCTGAGGAAACCTTTTCTTTTTTCTTTTGTCCTAATAAAGTGCAGTCCAGCCAACATAGTCATTTTATTTGTATGATTCAAACTTGCAATTTTTTAGCAACACAATCCCCCTTTCACATTCAGACTTGAAAATAATACAATTCTAAGACAACAATTTAAACAAATTTATGATGATTTAAGAATATGTCTTGTTTTTTTTTTCAGTTTGGAAATGGCTTATCCAGTTTATATGCTGTATAAATAGCCTGCCCAAATACAGTATTTGATAAAAAAGCACACAAAAAAAATAGCTAAATGTATTTTCTACCGTTTCAAAGTGGAGTACAGAATGTTTCCTGAGACCAAGTAATGGTACAGTATTTGTCAAAAGCTGCTCATTGAACCCTGACATTTCCTGACTAACTTAAGTAATGATCCATCACAATAAACATATTTTCAAAGAAGTTGGGCAATTAAGTTTTAGAAAATTCACATAGCTGTACTGACATAGTAACTAGTATAGACAAAGGATATCAACAGATATGCCTTATCTATACTGGTCAGTTGCCTTAACAGATACATGGAAACGAATAAAGTAGCTGCATATAAAATGCCCTACTGCAATTTATATTCTGCTTTTGTGTGCAGACAGACTCTCCGGAGGAGATGCATGGTTGGATTAGGGATGTTGAAAAGAAGATCCAGGAGTTCAGAGGTCCCCCGAGGGTAAGTATTCCTCTTTTCTTTTGGTCCAACACACAAAAAACAAATAATTATTTTCTTCCTTAGTAGCTTCATGTCATTGGAGGAGAGGTCTAAAATCTTAGGATTTATGACTCTTGTTTTTGTGTCTCTCTTTGCAGGCTCCATTTAAACGTACTTCTTCTCTCTATCAAAGTCACAATGTCTCCCGTGCACCCCGTGTTCTACAGAGTGATGAGCGGAGACCTACGCTGTCCAAGTCCTGCTCTGTTGCACCGGGCTGGCAGCCCTGGACACCTGTTCCAGCATGTGAGCCCTCAATCCTGGACACAGAGGATGAAGATGGCGTATTCAGCTCCATGGCTACTGTGCCCTCTCTCTCCTCGTCCACCTCTTCATCCACCTCCTCCTCCTCCAACTCCCTCTCCACCCCGGTCTCTTTGTCCAGTGCGTCCCCAGCTCCTTCCACTAGTGGGCTGGGGATCCTCACTGCCTCAGCAGATGTGGCCAGTGGACGGCGGCGGCACCGCTCGCAGCCTCAGCCTCACACAACCTGCAGCTTTCCTTTCAATGTGGATGATGATGGCATCCGCACCACAGACGTTTAGTTCAGAGAGGTCTGTCCAGACTCCTGTGCGGACCAAAGTATTGGTACCTGTTCTGTAATGATGAATGTGACTGATAATGATAGTATTCCCTGCTAATGAAGACATGCTGTAACCACCTGCTGCAATATCACAGTGTGAGATTGGGGCCCCCTGCTGGTGATGTAGCTGTTTTGCAGATGAAGGATACACCCAGCTGGGAGAAGGTGGAAAGGCACGGTGTTTGTTTTACACAGGACTGTGAAAAAAAAGGTATGATGGGGTGTTTTTCATGCGACTTCCTCTAAAAACTTGAATAATCTTGTTAGTTGTTCTAATAGTTTTTTTTGTTTTTTAAATGATGGCACATGCTCTCAGCCTGTTGCACTTGGCCCTTATTGGATTTGTTATCACTGTCACCAGGAGTTTTTACTCTGTTTTGAAGTATTTTTATAAAGGCATTTTAACATAACTCACAGCTTCTTTTTAATTCAAACCTTTTTATTGCAGCGTGCTGTTAAACATTTCATACACTTCTGATATTTCTTGGGCCCAGCAGTGTTTTTTCCTGCTTTCTTCCTGAGACAAGCATTTTGTGAAAACCCTTGAACATCTTATATTTTAACAAGCATTTACTCACTTCCTCACATCTTTTATATTTCATTCCATGTTTTGAACCAGGGCTCTTAATAACAGGCTTCAAGATCGACTTTCAGTAAACTTTGACTGTGCTCTGAGTCTTGGCACGGTACCTTAATAATACTGCAGTATTTCCATGGTACTTGGTGTACAAAAAAAAAAAAAGTACTCCTAGCATCAAGCTTATTTGTTGCTTACAAGCTTTGCAAACGTGATCATCTTATCACACCATTATGTGGGAACATTTGCCACTACTTTTGGTAATTTAACTGTAATTCTGCACTTTGCATTTTATATTTTTACTTGTTTGTTTTTATTTATTCTTTTTTTTTTAAAAACAAAACAAACTGTTCTGTCTCAGCTTTCACAGCTGATAACTACAGGTTTCCCAGGTACTATGGTCACAAGAGGCCAGATGTGTGAAAATTCATTGATTATAAAACAAATTAGGGTACTTTAATAATGATAATAAAATTTTTTTTTTATTGATGATTATAATCATAATAATAATAATCATCATCATTTACTTGTGGGTCCTATGAGTAAGAAATAAAACTAAATCAAATGACCAGTAATATCTAGACTTTGACATTAAATGTCTCAGTTTTAGATTTGGCAAAATGCTTTGACGTTGCTGTTACTTTTGTCATTATGTCCGTTTCAGTATGAAAGCTGTGTTTTTAATATGCAGACATGTCCTCACCCATTCATGACTAAATTTAGAATTGGAATTTAGGCTTCCGCACATGATAAAACTTAACGGTTGCGATTTGTCACACATAACCATGCATATTCACGTTTCCATGCAGTCAGTTTTACTTGTGAACCAACTCCTCTTTGTTTAAGCATCTGACCCCTCTTATCTCACCCCTTGTAAAGCTCAGCCTGGAACTTCACAGATGTGGTACCATGTTCATTCCAGTTTCCGTTCTCTGAAGCTATGTATACTCATGTGCTTGTGCGTCATGTTAATTTTCTTTCTTGTACATTAAACAAAGCTTTTTATTGGTCTTGTTTGGATTGTTTATTATCATCTAGACTGTCTAGTTATTTTTAAATGGTGCGTCAATACACTTGTATAGGCTACCAAAGTGCATACGCACACACACACACACACACACAAAAAAAAAAAATCTGTGGAACCTTTTGATGGGCATTAAGACATTTATGGGTGATGTCCTTTAAAAGGCAGAAATGGACAACTGTCAGATGTGAAGGGTCAGAGTGAACAACAAGTTTGCCCTTTAACACTCTCTGTTTAACCACATGCACATGACGTAGGCACAAGCATAAACGCACGTCAATTTAGTAACCAGAGGCTTTGTTAAGCGAAGTCTTTCACACTTCCAGTGCAAAGTTTGTGTATGAAGTAAAATGCCTAAAACTCTGTTCTGACCTCTGTCCACTTGCTCAACTGCTTTTCACTGCAGCTGTTGACTAAAATGTCTCCACTGAACAGTTTAACTTGTTTTGGTGGAAAGAGAAAGGCCTTGAGTGCTTGCAAAATGTCAGCTGTTCTGAATTTAGTTGAAAACAGATTTCCTCCAGACAGCAGGAGAAAGCCAAGCATAAACATGGCAGAAAAAAATGCAGATGAGAGCGGTGACGGTAAGGATGAAGTAGAGTTGATAGCGACTGAGTTTGTGGAGAACATTTTCTGTCTAAGATGTGAAACTTTGGCTACTTAAAAAAGCTACAGTGTTCAGTTTGGAAGTTCTAATCTAAAACTTTGAAACAACATGTGGAAGCCCTATGCTGTGCTCCTGGTTTCTCTGTGTTTCAACATAGTCTGAGAGACAAAGAAATCCCAGTCTCCAAATGCTACATTGCGCTGAAAGCCTTCCAGGTTTCTTTTTTTTTTTTTTTTACCCATGTGCACAAATATAAAGAAAAGGTCATGTTGCACGTTGTTGTGTCGCCTCTTGAGTGACAGACAGCTCTGAGGGCAGACACACTGCTTGCCTAAATGTTAATGTTCCCACATGGATGACTCTGCATAACACTGCTCTGTCTCTCTAACTTGGTCTCATGTGGCTACACTCTGGAGATTTTAAATGTTATAAAATATAGTTATTGCTCCCGGTGCTTTGGAGATTGATGTATTTTCTTGATTGTGCACTAACATGAGAGTTGCATGTCTGTTTCATTTGGACTTGGCAGACGCAAGCCAGCAGAGGGAGCTGTGAGACATCTCATTCACCACATTTCTTAGAGCTTCAAAAGCGGGAGTGAAGAAAAGGCATGAATTCTGTAGCAGGCTGCTGTAAGCGGAGAAATCAGGGTATAAAACTTTTATATCAAATGCTTCAGTTAATATTAAGATCAGTAATGAAATCTGAAAGAGTATGATGTACCATATAATGCCAAACAATCAAAGATTTAAACTTTCCTGTGTTTATGCGCCACACTACTGATCTTCAAAATAAAAGCCCAATTAGAAAATAATGGTTACATTAAAAATTCGGATAAGCGAGAATCAGTGGATGGAAATTAAAAATTACACATCAGGATATTTCTGTACTTATTACTATTGTTCTTGTTATCGTTAATAATAATATTGATAATAATTATAATATATGGCAGCACGGTGGCTTAGTGGTTAGCACTGTTGCCTCACAGCAAGAAGGTTCCTGGTTCGAGCCTCCACAGGG
>JBAMYA010000024.1:7934663-7952617 GCA_037176975.1 Arrhamphus sclerolepis | reverse complement strand
GTCCAGGGTGTACCCCTGCCTTTCGCCCAATGTGAGCTGGGATAGGCTCCAGCAGACCCCTGTGACCCTGAACAGGACATAGCGGGTATAGAAAATGGATGGATGGATGGATAATTATAATATTGACAGTGGAATTAGTTCATTAAAGTTGTCAATTTTAGTCGTTGCAGATAAAGCAGCTCTTTGTGCACTTTGCTGAATGTGTTCCAGTCCATGAGTCCATGAAGCTTATGAATTGTCTCCTATGTTAAACATGAAGGCCCTTTAAAAATGTAGCAAAAAGAGAAAAAAGAAGCAAGACTCACATTCAATAGCATTCAGGTTGCTTCTTTGACAGTTTAAACTGTAGCATTTGTCCACACATGTCATTACACTGAAACTTCTGAGCTCACTTAATCAGTCTTGTTCAATAGTGGATGAATGTTACTGACATAAAGCTTTTGATTTCAACTCGAAAGATTTGCTTGAGTTCTGAAACTGCAGCTTTAAGTTCAAGCTGACAGAGGTAATGCGTACTGTCATGTACGTAAGTGTGGAGTTTTTAAGAGCACCAAGTGAAATAATCTAAAAATGCATGTATAACATGTTTCAGCGAAGAAAAGTATTTAACTGGGCCTGTGCAGAAAGTGGCATCTTTCTAACATGTGTAATATGAAGTCATATTAATGTGGAACATGTTTCCTTTCATCTGGACTCAGTAGGCTTCCACTGGACCACTGCCAACCCCACACCCTCTGCTGTTCCCAAATCAGGCCACCTTACAAACTGGAGGCAGGGGGGTTGGAATGTATTTTGCCCTGTGTGATGTGATTGTTAGCAGAGAAATGGGTTGACCTTACCCTGTAATGTCATACACACACATGCACACACTCGTTCTGGCCAAGCTGGAGGTGTTTGAGACAAACCTGTTGAGTGGAGGAGGTCTGGGACCCCTTCACCACTTCCTCCAGACAGAGAACAGAGGATCCAGTCAGCTGAAGTCAGGATGGGAAAATAATGAGCCTTCCAGCCACCGCTGCCACCTCATTTCAGGTATGATCGAAAGCGCCATTTCTTATTTTTACGCTGAGAGCAACTGTGGGATGATGAGGTTTTTTTGTTTGCTTGTTTTTTAAATGGAATTAAGAATTTAAATTATTAAAACAATGCTATTTTGCAAGTGGAAATACTGCAATAGACTCAAAGCCTAATGAACACTGACTCAGGGGAATTTACGTTCAGATTGTTTGTTAGCTTCATAGTCAATTACTCAGTACTAGTAAGTAAATGATTTTTTTTTTTTTTTTTTTAAGAGAAATCAATTTAAAAAGGGTATTTTCATGTGATTTCAGGACAATCAATGAGATTAATAAAATGTTTCTATTATATACGTTATACTTGATGCTCCATAAATATTTATGGAAATATATGGTTCAAATATTTTAATCGTAATCAATAGCCTATATAAAAATGTATTTATTAATTTATTATTTTTATTTATTTGAATTTTTAATTATTATGAAGTTTACCTGATAATTAATGTGAGTTAGTGATTCAAAGATTATATTTTTATTTGTATAAAGAACTATGCTATTTCAATTGCTCAAACAGCAGCCAAATAGATGGATTACATTAAAACAAACAAACAAAAAAAAACTACTTCTGACGATATATTTTACTAGATATAAGAAAACAGAAAATGTATTTCTTTTTTAAAAAAAAATAGTTGAACAGAAAAAAAAAATCAAAACATAGTGACTACTATGACTTAGAAGTATTTGAAGTAATAACGTGTTTCCCCACCCCCCACAATGCATTATTTACTTCAAGTACATTCTTTAATATAGGCTATATTGCTCTGTAAGAAATCTTCAAAAATGCATCTAAAATGTGCTCCTCTGTCAATGATAAACAGCTTCAGTGTCTTCACACTTCGATAATTGTATTACTGTTTTTGAGGGATTCAGAAGCTAATGATTCACGTGGGACACTTGATCATATAGGCTAGTTTTTCTTTTCCTTTCTTTCTAAGTAAACTATGAGAAAGTTTATTCTACAACTTAATTTAATAGCACTTATGCGCCAACAGCTCATTCAATTAGTTTTCAGAAACGCACTTTCTTATTACAGAGAAAAAGATGTGGAATGATGAAATGATTATGGTCATCATTGTTGGTATCCTGACAGTAGGAGCGGAATAAAATACCATTTCTCCAGACTAGTCTGATTTACGGTGATGTTAACTAATGGGACTAATTTCTTTTACACCTTAATTCATGATGATAGCCAATATGTGGTAATTCATTTGTATGAGCTGTTATTTTCTCATTAACGTAACTGCATAAGCGTTGTTTCAATTAATGTCGAGTTATTTATTGTACCTACATATTTTGTATCTAAATTTCACGAGCACCAAAGGCTCTGACAACACCACCTCAAAATGGCACGAGCGTTTTCTGAGTGTGTGTCTGTGCGCCGAGATGTTATGGTTGTGTTTGGACGGTGGAGGCCCACAGCCGCGCGGAATCTTGATCGATCTGCGTTTACACTCTCGCGTGCACGCGTACGTGGGCTCCCGGACACGCACGCTCGCGCACACAGAGAGCAAACAAACTGATCTTGCGTCTGCCGGTGGCGGCGCGCTCACATTTGCACCGGGGTCGTGCTTTTCAGGAGACGCTGCTCTGCACCGAGCTGTGGCAACAGAGATCTGTCAGGAGGGATTTCGATATTTTAACAAGGTAAAAAAAAAAAAAAAGATGAAGAAAAAAGTGCAATTATAACTGCTTTTGAAACAATTATATTTAGCTATAGGAGATGCGGGGGTGGCATCCGCGAGTTAATGGCACATATTACGCGCGACAATTTGCATACGGGATTTATATTATGTATTATACATATATTTTTTTATCAATTGCTAATTTTCGTATAGGCATGTTCCCATTTTTGTAGACTATAACAAATTCCATTTAGCCATAAAAGCCACATGCATTTTCTAGTGGCCAATTTTTCGCCACCTGTCATTCACATACCAGGAGCTGTTAATGTAGATGGCATATTAGGCATTTTCTGTAAATTATTAATGAAACAATGCTTAGTGATAGCGATAGAGTTGGTTAAGAGCGTGAGCGTGGTGTGGGTGAGCGGAGTTACGTCAGAACTGATGTGTGACGTAGGGATCCGGCATGTTAACCTCGCGGTGACCGCTTCAACTTTCAACTCTGGATGCCTCCAGTTATCAGGATCTGCAGTAATCCAGTCAAAGTGATGCGCGTTCGCGCCAACCCGGTGCTGCTGGTGCTTGTGGCCTCTCCGTCCTCCAATCTCTGGATAATATAGCCTAAATATATATATCCCTAGGTTATGCCCCTGTATAAGACTAAATCTGAATGGGGGTGGGGGTGCTATCACATTAGGCACATGCAGGAATTAGTACCTTTAAATATGTAAGCCGCTATCAACCATCCTCTTTTAGCATAATAGTATGAAAGATAAGGCTATTTGGCTTCACATCGTTTTTGTTTTTTGGTTTTTTTCGGTTTTGTTTTTTTGGTTTTAACCCCAAGCAAGTCCTTTTTTGTCTTAACCTGGCTTCTTCTCGTCTTCCACACTTGTATTATTGATCACTCAGTGGAGTGGAATACTTAGGCTACATGTCTCAGTCTCTCTGATCAACCAGGACATTTAAGTTTATTAGGTTAAATGATTATTTTTCAGGTGGAAAATAAATCAATATTCATTTTTGAAGCATAGGCTACCTGTTGCGTAATGCTACAGGTATCTGCAAAAGTATCCAGTCTATAGGGACAGGTATTGTGATAACTGTAGTTTTAATGTTGTTTTTTAAAATAAAGAATTAATTAGGCTTCCACGTACTGTGGTGCACAATCTGTTTGTGCACGTATCTGTACGTGTGTGAGTGTGTGTACGCGTGTATGTATATGCATCTGTGCGTCATTTGGACCCCAGCCCGTGACTGACCTATAGCAGAGCTGGGGGTGGGGGGCCAGAAGGGGATGGGCAAAAAAAATAAAGAATAAAAAATTCGAGGAGGACTTGACTTCATTTGTAATGAAAGGTTCTGGGAGAGGGGGTCTAGATCTGCTGCTGCTGCTGCTGTGTGCGCGCGGATCGTGAGGAGTGGGCGAAACAAATGAGGAAGAAGTCCCAGTCAGTTTGAACAGATCTTCAGCTGCGAACTGGCTGCAGCAAGAGGGGCTGCGGACAGAAGCGGGGGTTCAACAACCCGATGACATGTGAGGGTCCCGGGAACATTGTGGAGGTCTGAGAATCGACAGGGGTGTGTGTGGGGAGGGACATTTGGAAGTTGGCGTTATTAAACAACAATTCTTTGGAAATTGAAGACACAAGAAAAAAGAGAAACAGCGCGTGCACGGGCAGGATGAGCGTGTTTTCTGCGGGGACCTCGGGTCAGTGAGGTAAAGGTCCGCAAATAAACATGCAAGACACCTCTGTTACTAGCGATTATTAGGACTTTAACAGCTCTTCTTCAACTCAAAATTCAGTATGTATATTTCTAATATTAAACTACTGGACTACAGTGTAAAATATTTCTTATTAATATATTATTGATCATGAACGATGGACGCAGGATTTCTTCGAAAACAATCATGAGTTCAAGCCAGACTTTTAATCTCCTTTTAAGTGATCTATAATCAGGTTATTGGATCACTTATTATGCGGTATTAGCCTTTTAATGGACCATGAAACATGTTTCTTGGTAGCAAAAAAAAAAGAAGAAAGAAAGAAAAGAAAAGAAAAAAGTAGCCTGAAGTTTTCATCACCAAATTCACACACGGCCTCATTGTTTGCCTGTCTGTTCCTTTGTAGCACGCCACCGGATTTTAACCCCAAAGCAAAAGTAATGTTACATAGGCTATTTGTATTAATAAGTAAAAGACGTGTTTCCCTATTACAAACCGTTCTTCACCAAAAAGAATACAGTGCAGTGCAATGTGACATTTTTAGTGTAAACTAGGTGGATGAAACAGCGGAGGAGCCTTTGTTGTCGTTTCTATAAAACAAAATGCACAAAGTAATGTGCATGTTTATGTCAGTAGGACATGGCAAACGGAGGGGACCAGTTCGGCCTTGCGGAGCGCCCGGACTCAGACTGCATGGACTCCCCAAAAGAGAACAAGCAGGAAAATCAAAGCTTCACTTTAAACTCAGCTGTGTCAGCGCAGACAGCCTCCAGCCAGCAGGTATTCCACCTTTCAGGAGATCACCGTGAAACTTCTCTTTCTTATATATTTAGGCTTACTGGTAGTTTTTTTTTTTTTTTTTGAGAAAATTATTTACAATGATAATAATAACAATGGCAGAACAAGTGAATAGAATAAAATGCATCTTATACAAGGGATTATTAGAATAAATATATTCTTTGCCTTACTTTTGTGGGTTTTTATTACCAGTGATGCATTTTGAATTGCTTTCTATATTTATAACTGGTTGTTTTGATTATATGTATTTATACTGCCGTTTCTTTTTGTTGTAGGGGATGGAGGGAATCAAAGTTGTCCTTCATGACAGGGAACTCTGGACCAAGTTCGATGAAGTAGGAACTGAAATGATCATCACTAAAGCTGGAAGGTAAGAAGGAAAAGTATCTGTTGCTGCTGTTTATCACCATAATGCCCCCCACCCCCCCAAAAAGAAAAAAAAAGACCCTGCGTAAAAAAGTAGCCCAATGAACGAAAATATTTCTGTTTATAAATCAGAGCAACCGCAGACAAAGCCCAGTCTACAATGCGCATGTCATCGTGGGCCCTAAGGGACGTTTTAAATCAGGGGAGCGCAAAAGTGCTCCCCCCTCTCTCTTTTTATGTAACCACTTGTGTTTTTATTATCTAATTTTTATTGCTAAAAAGACATTGTTGGCTTTGTTTCCTCCCTGAACGTGTCCCCTTCAGGAGGATGTTCCCCAGCTACAAGGTCAAAGTCACAGGACTCAACCCGAAGACCAAGTACATCCTGCTGATGGACATCGTGCCAGGGGATGACCATCGCTACAAATTTGCCGACAATAAATGGTTTGTATATTATATATCTGAAGGCTGTGTATGCCACCGACCATCCAGATTTAGCATGGCACAAATGATTAAAAAGAAACAACAACAACAAAACATTGCTTTGCGTGATGTAGTAGCTATTTTTTTGCCATCTAAAATTAACGAATAGACCTACATAAATAATCAATGTGGTAAAAAGAAAAACCGCACGGAGAAATCCCATTCTTTCTATTTTTAATATAAATTACACACCAGAAGCCTCTTAGGTGAACTCTGGGTAAACCGTGCTGTTGTGGGTTTGCGCCCTCCTCTCCAGCCCCTCCTCTGCGCTGCGTAAAGGTCGGGCCCTTCTGCAGACTGGCATGGCCTACTTCCCCGTGTTTCCCCCCTGTGTGTCTGCCCGCCGGTTACATCAGAATATGACGGGTTCACGGGGCGGACAGACGGCACAGACCGGATTAAAGCCTCTCATTCAACTTGCACTGAGGGGAAAAATCCGAACGGACCACTGGATCTACAGACTACAATGAGATCCATCAACGCGCTCCGTCTTTCCAGAGCATCACACACGTTCTCTTATCAACAATGAGAAAGGAGGAGCAGAAGCGGATAAACGTGCTGTGACACAAAGTGCCTGTTTGTAAAGGAGATGCTTTGATGGTTATAACTTAGAGAAAAAGGCGCAGTCACAACCCGTTTAGGGATTTGATCGATTCTCGCCCCAACGAGGCTTTTCGACAAGCAAATACATTTATTTGCACAAAATGTTATTCATATACAGTATTAACTATTTCATGCTATTAAAATTAGAAAAAAGAAATATAACCTTTATGTAACCAAGGAAAGAAACTCTTGAGAGTTAAAATCTCGTTTTGCCGAGGCCAAGTCACGCAGCAGTTAAGAGCACACACAACAAGATAATCAAAAAATATGTACATAAGTACCACAAAACAGCAAGAAGGTAATCAAAGACTGCCTTTATAAATGATCTAAAATTACAATTTATTTTAGACCTTTAAAGTATTCAAAGGTCATTGTAATCATGGCTGACAGTGATCAGCCAGGATTACGAATAAATGAATAAATAAATAAGTATAGGCCCTATGTATTGTGGCTAATGATTTGCTTGCACATTACTCAGACTTCCGTGGCTTTAAAGGACCATGACGCACAATGGCTTTGTATCCTTTTTCATTTTAGATCTTCACTGTTCTTTTTAGAGCAATACGATGTCTTATATGTGTAGATATAAATATATGATTTATGGACGTTACAATCTGACTGTTACTCTGCAGCCGTGCAGGTATTGTGTTTGAAACGTTTACAAAAAAAAATAAAAATCCCATTTTCGTTTCTGTAACGACATCAATTCGTTAAAATGTCCGCGATGAGCTACTCATAAATAAATAAATAATGAGTAGTTCACATTCTTAATATTGCAGTCTAGTATTTTTGCTCTGTAACTTGCTGTGCTAAAATAGGCCTGGGAGGAGTTGCTTTAGATCCAGTCGAGTCATTTGAACCGTCTAAGATAAGGTGTGTTTAGGATTAAGCAGCCAGCCTGATCTCCAACAAAACTGGGCTCATTTTTTGGGTGCTTCATTAAAGCAGCAGACAGCCAGGCCTTCAGCAGCCGGCGGCAGCTGCGGGCCTGCTGCGCCCCGCACAACAGTGCTTGAACGCTCAAAGAAACCACCATGACCTCTTTAGTGTCACAATCTGAACATTTTCCAATCTGCTGTATGTTCTTGGCCACATCTAGGTCAATAACAGGAAAAGCAGAGCCCGCGATGCCCGGCAGGCTGTATGTCCATCCAGACTCTCCCGCCACTGGAGCGCACTGGAGCCGTCAGCTCCTTTCTTTTCAGAAGCTCAAACTCACAAACAATCACCTGGACCCTTTCGGACACGTGAGTCCGCCTTTTTAAGTGTCAACTAGTCTAATGTCTTGATCTTTAATTTTAACTATGACTGTGACCGGATTTTCTTTATTTATTTTTGTTTTGAAATATCACCGTTACGAGGCTACATGACAAAAATAGAAAGCATTAAAATATACATTTATGTAAATATACATTTTTAAATAGTAAATCTCTAGTATTATTATTATTATTATTATTATTATTATTATTATTATTATTATTATTATTATTATTATTGTTATTATTATTATTACTACTATTATTTTGGTGGACATTTTTATTTTCATGTTTCTTTATGTATGCCACATGAGGACATGCATAGACTCATGAGAGCACAAAATGTACAGTTTGCGTGACTGGATACATATGAACTCACATGACGGCTCACCAGCCACTTTGATGTTTATGGTGTGTTGATGCAGTGTAAATTGTAAGGTTGACATCAGGCCAGTGGTTGTGAGTATTCATCTCTGAAACAGATGTTTGCAGTCATTCTGATGCAAAACTGTAATTTTGATTTCTGTCAGGTGGTGTGTGTATGTGTAGGAAACAGCAGTTGCACTCTCATACATTTGGGTAAAATGTGTCTCAAGTAGATGCAAAATATGCAGCATATAGGTCTGTCAGTTATTTGTAGTCCATGCATGTTCCTTTTGCGTCTGCTTAGTGGAGTTTATTTTTGGATAAGCTGGAGAACTGGTACACAGCTTTTGTAGGAGAACATTCACAACCCGACTGGTACAGCTCTAAAAAAGCCTGCAGTGAGTTTCTTCTAAACATCCAGAGTGTCTCAAAGACGTAAATCCTCAAGCCAGTTGTGATATGAGGGAGGAGGAGGATGAGAAGGAGGTAGAGGAAACCACATGTTTCTGAAGTCAACCAGCTGCTCATGTTTGTTTTACTATAGAAGCACTGGCCTCCTCTGCAGGTGAACAGGCCACTGTTAGTTATCATAATTAGTTATCAATTTACAAAGCATTGTGAGAGCAACTGTGAAGATCGTTCCTTCCCGTCCCTCCATGACCTCCACGGCACACGTCTCACCCGTAGAGTCCTCAGCATTTCGGGCAATCCCACCCACCCATCACACAGCTTCTTCAGCTGGCTGCAGACCCTCTGGGTCAGGACCAGCAGACTGACAAAGAGCCTCATCCACCAGGCTGTCAGGAACCTCAACTCTCTCTTTTGCCCCCTACATTCACAAAATCTGTGCCCTCTCCCCATGTCCATATCCTCAGGAACTTTTTTTTTACATTCTTAGTAGATAAAATGGATAAAAACTCAGAGCACGACAGTGAAATATCCAAGCTGCAGTAACACTCCTTCACAGTAACATTAGTTGTTAACACACAATCCCTCCTTTGTTCTTGTCGTTCTTTCTGCAGTCTCTGTCTACCTGCTGTGTGTAGTCTGAAATCTGGTGTTTGGAATATGTTCCAGCAATTACATTATAATACATTATTGTGAATTCATCTACTCGTCAATGCTCCAAGCTGCTCCATTTCATTTGCTGCTGATCTCACATTCCCTCATGACAATGGAGGGAGGAAACTGATTAAACTCTCCATTTTTCTCCTCCCCTGCATCCCCCGACGTTTCTTTTTCACAATAACTGGATTAGAGGTCTTATTTCATGTATTACTTGGGTTTTGGGAAGCTCAATCAGCTGCTTCCTGTCTTCATTGTTATTTATAATCAAAACAGTTAAAAAGTGTCTGAATTAACCGCAGAAATCCCTTTAGCAAGACAACATCCAAATCTGAATAGAAAAATGTTTCAAAAATCAATGTTTCAATGGAAAGTTTTTCATAAGAAGATCTCAAGTACATACAGAGAAAGATGGAACGATGATCAGGGCTACTGCAACAGGCTGCACCTTGTGCTGCATAGAACATCATCACAAGGGGTGATGGAGTCTATTCCAGCTGTTACTGGGTGAGAGGCAATTTAAGATTCTATATAGAATAAAAAAGTATGTGCTATTCTTGAGTCTATTTGGATGACATTTTAAGTTGTTTTTTCACCTGTACATGTACCAATATCAGTTTCTCTATTTACCAAATAAAAAGTAAGTAGTTCAATTCAATTCACTTCAGTTTAGTAGCAACTTATGCAACATTTGCATAATCAGCTCTAGGGGCTCCAGAGAAGTCCTCAGCACAGAGACAGAGACAGCCTTCCTTATCATTTTGTTTAGTTGCTTTGAGTCACCTGCTCTGATGCTGCTGCCGCAGCAGATGTCTGCAACACAACGTGCACTGTCACCCTCAGACTCATCGATGACACCCAGGTGTCTTCCACCTCCTCCAGCTGTTCTCCCACAAAAGAAATAGTGTTTCACTTATTCCTGGTCCTAAAATCTACAATCGTCTCCTTTGTCTTGTTCACTTTCAAGATGCGGTGACAGCAGAATGTATGTGCTTCACCTCTGTCAGCCTCACATGCACCTATCTTTTCTCTTTTGTAAATCTCTATGAATAAAGGAGTACTTGTGCAACTTGTGAGCTGTGCAGCATTCCATGATGCTTTATGAATTATTCGGCTTTATTACCCTTCTAGCTAGCTTCTAGCCTCTTCATTTCATTTGCCTTGGACGACTGTGCCTTGTGAATTTCACTCCACGTAGTTTATCCATCTGCAGAAATGGAACGTGCATGAGTCTGTGTGTGTGTGTGTGTGTGTGTGTGTGTGTGTATAGATTCTTATTCATTATAAAACATGACATGGAAAAATGTTACCATGTACCCGGAACATGAACAGTTTAGTTTAGTTTGAGGGGCTTTACTGCTGGACAGCTTTCTTTTATGTTAATGTAAGAAAACAGTCACCATTTGCACAGACATCTTTGGCACATGCAGGTAAGAGGTAGTTCTGTAATAATGAAATATCATACTCTACAGATAAGTGCATTGAAACTTAACATTTTTTTTTAAACAATTTGATCATTTCTGAAAAACAAGCAATTATATGAACAAAACTGTGGTTTAACTTTGCGCCACACTCTGATTAAACCTTTTTTTTGTATTTTTTTTCTCCCACTTAATCATTTTGATTTCTGCTGTTTAAAAAGTCTGGAGTACTTGCTTGTCTGTGCTGTTGCCCCAGAAATGATTGATTTTCACCCCCCCCAGCCTATCAGGGATTCACCTCCTCTTCTGACACTAAGCTTATGTGAAAGGTGTTTGTTTATGGTTGTACAAATACACTATAAATATTGAACAGTTTTTGTTGGCAAGCAATAGATTTTCACTTGGAAATATAAGCAAATATGTTTTTGTTTTGCTTTGGTTTGCTTTGGTTCTATATTCTTATTCCTCTTTTTCTCTCGCATGCATGCACGCAGTCTTTTAGGAGTGCATGTCATTCACAGTTGTAGGTCAGTTTCTGGTGTGTTGCTGTGTGTGCCTCTAGAGATAGAAACTGACCTCTGCCTGTAAAGACCGTTACTAAAAAGGTCAGGAAAAAAAGGTTAGCCAAAAGTAGCTGTGAGAGAGGGCCAAGTCATGTTGCCTCACCTGCCTGGCCTTCAAAAGTCTGATGCATCAGTGGCTGTATCTTTGTATACGTGTGCAAACAGAGTGTTTTAAACTTTCCTCTGGAATTCAGCACCTTATTAGTGCAGCTAAAAAAAGATTTAAAAAGAAAAAAAAAAAAAGAAGATTTAATCAAGGTTGTCGGATGCCTTTTCTTTTGTTTGTTAACCTTTGACACAAATGAAGATAAATAGCTGTAAGTAGGCCACTGGTGAGTTGGAAAACAGCACAACACCTTGATTAATTGGTTTGCTGGGCTGAGATGTTCAAAAATCCCGAGGTAGTAGAAGTAGTGTCACTAGTTCAAAGACACTAATCAGTTTTAGCCCTTCCTGGAAAGACAGGGGCATAAGTCAGTCTTCCTGTTGCAGCAGCCTTCAGCCTCTCAGATGTCAGTTACTCTCTTGTTGAAACTGTGTGTCAACCTGGAGACATTCTGCAACCTGTACGTTGCAAAAGATATTATTTTTGATGCAAGGAAGTTAAAATTTTGCGCACAAATTGCACGCAGCCTCTGTGTCTCAGCTCCATTTGTAAAGACATGACATGCTGAATTAAACTGCAATGTGCTAACCGTCACGCTAAAGCAGGAGTTGGAGAATAGATCATGAGAAGAACGGTAAAGAAAAAGAGATGGCATGAACAGATGGAGACTAAGAGACGACAACACAATTCCCAGCTAGCACAAAATAGATGAGTTTTGGGTTTTTTTGCCCCACTGAGTGTCAGTCTGAGGTGCCTGACTGTCAGAGTAAATCTATCTGAGATTGAAGCTGCTGAGACTCTTTAGCTCCAGCTCTCTTTCCTCCAGGCAGCCTTGAGAGGTGATGGATGGCTTTTGCTGCTGTGTCTTTAATTTACACAGCAACTCATTTTAGACCAAATTTATTTACAGCCGTTGTGGGTACAAGAACACTGCTGGGGAGAAAATGGGTTTGGACCAAAGGGAAGTCTATTCATGAAGTCATACGTGGCGTAAATTGAATCATGGGAGACAAAACAAATGTTTCAATGATGTCAAACAAGATAAAGAGGTTTAACAATAGAACAAACTGAAAGTGTGAACATTTTCATTTGCCTACACTGATGTTAACTTCCCAGCAAACACACCTGAAACAGATACTTATGTTAGCCCATGTCTGCAAAATTGTTTGTTTGTTGAATTTTCTAAAGCAATGCATCTATGTGCTGAAAAGACCACATCAGATGCAGGATTACGTGACAAATGGAACTCTAAAATGTTATTTCTGTGTAGTTTGACAGAAAAAAGTCCCTTTTTCTTCATGAATCTGCATGAAGCTTCAAGATCCAGTATTTGACAGCTTAATTTTCCCCTGTGAGACCAAAAGACATTCAGAGGTTGAAATAGGTACCACACAGTGTTTGAGAATCCAATCTGAGCGTGTAACTAATTCATAATGTAACTTTTTCCTTGTGGTAGAAATAAAGTTGTTCTTCCTCCTCATATTTGTTCCAATAGGATATCACCAAGTGGCATAATGAGTTTTTGAGCAGAGCAGAAACATGCTAGTCACTGCCTCTGAGGTTACATTCCTCTCTAATGATGTGCATAATTTAATGAATAATTGTTCTGTCATGGGTTTCCACTGAACATTTTCCCACAAGTCTTAGCTTTAAGCACTGATCCTCTGGATGATCTAAAAAGGTGCTCTGTTCCCTTGTTTAAAGACTGCAGGTGAAGTTTGTGCAGTTTGTGATTAATTAGAAAGAACAACAGAAGCGTAAAATATTGATCCCAGGGCAGGATGTTCTCACCTATTGAATTGACCTTTATCATGGATGGATGGATGGATGGATGGTTGGAAGAATGGATGGATGGATGGTTAGAAGGATGGATGGATGGATGGATGGTTGGAAGAATGGATGGATGGATGGTTAGAAGGATGGATGGATGGATGGATGGATGGATGGATGGATGGATGGATGGATGGACATCAACAGCAATTCTTCCTGATTCTGACAAATCTAACAGATACAATAAGTAATGTTTTGTGCTTGAAGCGGTTATTTAAAAAAGGCATTTTAAATTTAAAAAACTTTAGTCTTTGACTATTACCTTGACTATTGGTGGAATCTTGGGGTCTCTGAGCGGATCTCTGTGAGGGAACATTTCCGGAGAGAACCAAGGAAAAAATGTGATAATTATTTGTGCCCACTAGTACCAAAAATTAGAATCTCACATAACAAATATTTTAATCTTTAAGCACTCTTATCTTCAAACTTTGCTCAATATTGCCTACTAGTGAGATATTGAAGAAAGATTGTGAATTCCAACCTTCGTGGTTTAGTAAGTTATTTACTTTAAATGTTTGATACAGTATGTTGTGTCCTTGTACTAAAGGAGTACCTGTCTAAAATTTATAGATTCAACAGTTCTTGACTGTAATGTGTTCAATATCTCCTAAAGAAAAGCTTGGGGAAAAATATAAAAATAAAAATAAAACATTAAATCACAATATTCATTTGATGTCATGTCAGCAGAGGAACCTTATTACTGTGTTGTTGTTGTTTTTTGATCAAGTCTGATAAAGCAGAGCAATAAGAAGCCGATGTGTAAAGGGACTGTATCGCAATAAGAAAATAAACAAATTTGATGGAAATAAGGAAAATACAGATATGGTTTTATAATGGAGGCTGGAGGGTAGTCACTTATGAGTCTTCATGATCAGACAGAAATCTATGCACGATCAAGCTGCAGAATCCAGCCTGGGAGAAAACAAGATACCTCCCTACATCTGCGAGCGTGTATTATACGTCAATCAGATATCTTTTCCAGAAGCTTCTGTAGTGTTTGTGTTTATGCCTGATATTCATTGTGATATCAAAATTTTGGGGCTCATTCATCATGCTTCAAGTCTTTACTGAGCTGTAATCACAGAGACATTGACAAATATTAAAATTCTCTCTGCCCCACATTCCTATCTCTTCTGACTATCAATAAAAGGCCACTAGTGCCAAAAAATAAAAATAAAAAAAATGTTTCCACAACAAAAATCAGTGTACATAAGTTATTATCGTAATTAATGCAAATGTGTTTATGCAGAGCAAGAATTTCCCAATTTGAGTCATATGTTAATTAATGCTCTAATGCAATCTCCAGGACCAGCAAATGTGATACATTGTGGACTGATATGTTTGATAGTGACCCACCATGAACAAAAAAGGTCAGATAATTAATATGTAGCACTTTTTTCTCCATATATTTTCTCATCCATTAGATTTTATCAGTGAATTAAGTAATTAGAGCTATTACTGAGTTATTTTTTTTACCTGGATTTTTGTTCTTCCAGCTCTGTAGTCTATAAAAGTTATTGTTTTAATAATGAAAGTCAAATAGAATGGTAATCATCGTTTTTGTGGTAACCATAACATTTAAAGAAAAGGTCTACAGCAAAGAGAAGTTTGACAGAGGCAGGCAAGCTGATACTCTCCTTCTTATACTAATATTTTGTTGTATTTCACTCAAAACTAATGGTCTTCTACTTTCGACTCAGCAGACAGACGACAGAGAACGATTGATTTTCTAATCTAAATCTCGACAGCAAAGCAAATTTCCAAATGTCAAGCTGCTAAAGATAAATATAAGAGCAGCACAGAAAAATCGACAAAGGGGTAATAGTGTGTTATTAATAGGTTTGCAGCTTAGCAGTACAACATATGCCATTTCAGATGTGACATTAATCAGTGTTTTTTCTGTTTCAGTATGTCAGAATTAGACAGACACAGTTTCTCAAATTATTTGGCAGGTTGGTTCTTCCAAGCAGCTTTTAGGTGAATGTCTTCTGCCTCATTATGTAATTTGGATCCATTATATTGAGATCAGACCTCTGTGGAGTCATACTAAGAATAATATATAAAGAATACATTAAATAATTGCTATTCTATCCATACTTATTGATAGTATTTGTTGCAAGATGTTTTATTCTTATGATCACTGAAGATAATTGATTAGTACTTTGGATGCATGTTTGGTCATCGTTGTTATGTCTAAGCTGAATTCGAAGCTGCTGTTAATCTGCAGTGGGTGAAGCATCTAGAGTACCCAAGTCCTTTGCACAGGGCTTGTTAGTGTGTAAAAGAATTAACAGGTCCTGTACCACCGTCATCAACACAAGTGAGCAGTTCCATAGATGCACAAGACTTGACAGTGTTGTCAAACAGAATGATAGTGGAAAAATCTTCAAAGACATGTAGCTCTGGGCTCCCAGCCATTATAAACTAAGTGCTAGAAATCAGGTCATCTATTCCTTTCTTTGATTTGGCCAGTGGTGTCAAGTTGAGGTGATTATTTCTTTTTCACATTAACCAGAGATGGAAAAAGGATCCCGTGCCAAATAGCTTCTGCATTTTATGATTCAACATAGGCCCCGATTCTCTTTGAAGGCTTAAACATATTTCCTACTCCTCCATGACACTACATCAACAGTTTTTCTTCATCTTTTCATTGTAACACAGAATTGTCTTTTTGCATTTAAGTTTCTGAAACATGGACAGGATTGTAAACTCCACCTTCTGCTTCAGGGTTCACTCGGGGTACCTGAGGAGACACTCACAGCACATTGTCTGTCTGCACAGGAGCAGTGGCCACTTTCCATACGACAGGAATAGGCAGCGGCTCATAAATGACAAGCCAAGACAGCTTATATGGAGCAGCACAATGTCAAAATAGAGAAAACAGATTAATGGTTTTCCCCTCTGTTTATCTCACTCGAAGTAAAACACAATAAAGTACAGCCTGTAAAGATACCAACCAATCTTGGATAACAAAAGTGTATGAAAAGGTATTATAAAACTCAAAAAAAGAAAACGAAATTAATCTCTAAGCAATAAATCCAGCTGATATGATCTCACACTGCAGTGACATCATATTATCTACTTGCTCCCATGTGTGTGATGTGACAGGTGGCAAACTCATTTTATGGACTCAGTTTACTCCGAGTCACTCACAAAAATGATCTGGTTCAGTTGAGTATACATATATACAGACACACACACACACACACACACACACACACACACACATATTCAAAGTGAGATTCCAAAACAATGAAAGCCTCCAACTGATGTGTCCACATAAACACATTCAGGTAATGTGTCAGTACATACCACCATGTATGCAGGTGATGTTAAACACACTTGGAGTGAAGTTAGTAAGCTTTGTAGTATTTTGATTGTTGATGACAAACTCCTGCAAAATTTGACTTACCTCTACAGAGCTGGGCTGGGGCTCAAATTCTGGACTCTGCTCACTCTGGCTCACAGATGTGGAAGTGGAAGGTTTAGTCACAACAGCACTGAACTAGTAGAAATAAGCATGAAAGATGAGGCTTACTGAACAGTTTTAATTCCCAGTTTAAGACGACCAAGCAATCCATTCAACACTCAGACGTACCTGCTCAGCATCACCAGCTTCAGCATCTCTGGGAGCTATTTCTGTGGCAGGTTGCTGTGAAGATACAGGAAGTAAACGTCAGAGGTAGTGTGACTTTCGGACCAATAAATACAATGGGGTGTTGTGTCAGTACAAACCACAACACAATTGGGTGACCTCACACACACACACAAACACATATTCAAAGTGAGACTCCAAAACAATGAAAGCTTCCAACTGATGTGTCCACACATTCAGGTAATGTGTCAGTACATACCACCATGTACGCAGGTGATGTCACACACACTCGGAGTGAAGTTAGTAAACTTTGTAGTATTTTGATTGTTGGTGACAAAACTTGACTTACCTCTACAGAGCTGGACTGAGGCTCAAATTCTGGACTCACAGATGTGGAAGTGGAAGGTTTAGTCACAACAGCAGTGAGCTAGTAGAAATAAGCATGAAAGATGAGGCTTACTGAACAGTTTTAATTCCCAGTTTAAGACAACCAAGCAATCCAATTCAACACTCAGACATACCTGCTCACCATCACCAGCTTCAGCATCTCTGGGAGGTATTTGTGTTGCAGGTTGCTGTGAGGAGACAGGAAGTAAACGTCAGAGGGAGTGTGACTTTCAGACCAATAGACAGGAAGTTAGTAAACCTTGCAGTTCTGTAGTTGCTATTGACAAACTCCTGCAAAACTTGACTTGCCTCTGCAGAGCTGGACTGGGGCTCATATTCTGGACTCTGCTCACTCTGGCTCACAGATATGGAAGAGTGCCCTCTCTCCATCATGCACTAAAATATGGGACAGTTGGGGAAAAAAACAAATGTAGGGCAGGACAATCAGGAGAAAATGGAAGGTTTAGTCACAACAGCACTGAGCTAGTACAATAAGCATGAAATATGAGGCTCACTGAACAGATTTAATTCCCAGTGTAACCATTGTAGGGTGTTTGGGTCTGTGGGGCAAATTTCATCAACACTGAAGATTGGTCCCAAAAACCCTACAAGGGTTAAGACGACCAAGCAATCCATTCAACACTCAGACGTACCTGCTCAGCATCACCAGCTTCAGCATCTCTGGGAGCTA
>JBAMYA010000024.1:7923446-7934563 GCA_037176975.1 Arrhamphus sclerolepis | reverse complement strand
ACACACACACACACACACACACACACACACACATTCATACTCTCTCTCTCTCTCTCTCTCTCTCCCTCTCTCTCTCTCTCTCTCTATCTCTCTCTCTCTCACACACACACACACACAGAGCAGTATATTTGCATTTTGTGTCCAGAAAGTCGATCAGCATGTCATCTACTTATGTATATGTACTTCTTATTCATGTACGTACGTACATTCATGGACAAAAGTTCTGTGTGCGCGTGTGTGTTTCATGCCTGTGTGAGTCTGTGCTTCTAACGACCTGTTTCTTTTCCTTGATCTTGGGCGATCAAGTTTCTTTGACGATTACTAGAAAGACAGATGCTGAGACGTTGATCCAGTGCTTAGATTAAGCATTCATGTAGATTTAGTTTGATTGCGTTTGACTTTCACAGAAAACGGCGACTCCATTATTCGATACGATGAATAGAAAAGCTCCACCTGTGGTTTTGCAAGAATCCTCTTTTTCCTTAATTTTAGTTTTTAAGTCTTTGCTGAATCAAAATCTAGATTCCCTTTACTTCTATCTCTTGCTTTACTAATTATTTTTCTTTTTTTAAACAATTCAGAAATGATCAAAAAATATTCACTCATGAACATTTCCAAGATGCACTATTCACTGTAGTTACAACTTGTAGTTGGCAAAAAATAGAGATAAAATATAATTGCCTTGATTATTTACATAATTATGGAAAAATTGTACAGTATGTATTATGATTTGTTATGAGAACATCTTCATGTATAAAGTCATATATTTAACAATAACATAATAATAACAGGAAAAGATGTGTTTCACATTCTTACTCTTACTCTTCTTTATATATTCCTTATTCCTGAACTAAATAGTATGGGCATTAAAGCTGTTGAGGCTGTACTTTGTTAGAAATCTATCAGTGCTTTCAGCTCTTCAAAGTTTGTTTGGATGAACCTTTAATGTGTGACGAACCTGGTTTTCAGCCAAATGAAATCCTTCAAAACATGAAGGTTTATGTCTATGACATCACCAAGAAAAGTTTGAAGTTGTAACATGAAAGCTCAAAGCTCTGGACCTCTAAAAGCTTTGGCCTTAAACCCTTAAACTCGGCGACTATTTGGGTAAACAATTTACTCTGTGTCAGCGGGCGAGAACGCTGTCTTGCCTGGTTAGAAGCGTCAGCGGCTGAGGAATGTTGGCTGTGTAGAGCTCCAGCAGGGCTGCTCTTAACATCTGCAGGGCCTCTGACTGATAATAAAGTACTCATTTAGTCAATGAAGACAGCAGTTAAAACTGCGTGTTCTTTTGGTTCCTTGTCTGTCCATGAATTACACTATCTGGTTCTGTGTGTGCTGCCATATTTCATTATAGTCTAAAGGTTTTTTTATGTTTTATCTTCAGATCACACAGCTGAAGATTGAGAATAATCCCTTTGCTAAGGGCTTCAGAGGCAGCGATGACAATGAGCTGCATCGCATGGCAAAGCTTCAAGGGTGAGTGGAGTTTTGTAAATTCATGGGTCTGTGTGCTTGTGAGCATTCATAGGAAACTATTTCTATTCTTCTCTTTCTCCTGCTCTCTGATGGGGATGAAGGTTGTTATGATGGTGTACATATGGTGTGGGCCATGAGGGTGTGCATGAGCGCAGCCCAGTGGTATGAAGAGATTTGAGCTTTTGCCACCTGAAGGTTGATCTCTAACCAAACTGAAGCTCAAACATATTGCAAATCAGCTCCAGGGCTGCATTGTTAAACGCATGATATCTAATTGGTGCTGGTCTACTGTGGTTTCACTGCTGATCAGCTGACGGTCCAACATGGTGTCTGTCTGCATGGTGAACTAATCTCCCTGTTGCTGTGACAGTGACTGAAGGGAGGAAGAGGAAAGACAAGAAGGAGAAGGATGGAGAGAGGATGGCTTTAAATCCTGCATTCCTTTTTGCATGTAGCTGTTTTGTTGGGGGAGAGGAAAACAGAGCAGAGGAGAGTCTATCTGAAGTGACACACGGATGGATGTCTATTTTTAGAGTGGCGAATTATCTCACACCAGCACTAGCTGTGTGTGTGTGCGCATGTGTGTGAGTGTGTGCATCTCTGCAGGAGTCAGGGAGATGTGGCCCGCTGTCTCCTACATAACACAAAGTTCACCAAGAGGGCAGTGAGTGCAGAAAGAAATCAGAGCTGAAGGGATGGAGAATATCTAAGTAGACTTGAAGGAAACAGGGGAAAACAAAAAGAACACAAGTATTTCAGCAAAGCAAAATATCTGTAGTGATTCAGGAAAGGCAGTTTTGTGTTATAATAACATGTAATGAAAACTGTTGCTCCTGCAATAAAGCACCCTTTTTCTTTGTTTCAGTAAGGATTACCCCGTGGTCCCTCGCAGTACTGTCCGCCAGAGAGCTTGCTCCACTGGGATACTGTCCAGCGGGGAGAGTCAGGTTCTGCAGGGCTCCCCTGAAGCTGTTGGGTCCCCTTACAGCTGTGAGAACAGCCTGAGTGGTGGCAGTCCTCAGGAGCTGCTGAGTGCTCCACCCATGCACTACACGCTGCCTCATCCACACCTGCAGCCAGGCCAGCATCCACAGGTTTACAACTGCACCAAGAGGAAAGGTGAAGAAATGGTTTTGTGCATTTAATCTGAAGTATTCATTTACTCGTGGTATTTACATTTAATTTTTTTTGCTTTGTCTTTGCACATTTAGTTAGTAACAGTATGACAAAGACAGCACATGAATCAATTAATACATAGATTATTTTCCAAGTTCTGCACTTTGCTAGAGAAGGAAAGATATCTCCTACTTTTCTACAGCATAAGTAGATTCAACAAGAATTCTCCATATATTTGAATTAAATTGAGATGGCAGCAAAGTGATATGGAAGTATTGCTTATATGCACTTTTTTAAAATGGGGTGTATGCATTTCTTTATGTACAAAATACTTTCAATTGCCTCTTACCAAAATTTCAACTCTCACTAATTGTTAATTGTAGTTTTTAAAAATTAATTTTGTGCAAATGGGGCAATAGAGTATTTTTCTATACTAATATTGAAGTTCCAGGGTGTAATAATCTATTGGTCGAAATGAGTATACATTTTCAATAATATTTTCATTAATGTTGTGGTTTTCCTTGTTAACTTAGACACATCCTCTTATAGTATCTCCTGCTGGCATTAGTCGTCCTCGCCCTCTAATATTTTGCATCATTATGTGACTACAGCAACCCAGAAGAAAGAAATCAAAAACTGGTTTTAAACAGGCATTTTAAAAGATTTCACTGTCTCTCTCATTCCTTCTGCAGTCTGGGAAAGGATGTGCCTGGATGGATGTTGCAATCTGCAACTTAACAATTAGGTGTCACTTCATTCTACACCCTGAGCCTTTAATGCCATATATACTCTGAATTCTGCCAAACTAAATACATTTGTCCTCGTAAACTCTGTTCTTAGCTCAGAAACCTAAATGAGAAGCTGTTTATTCTAAGCCAGAACTCCCATGTGTCACCACTCTCTAATGTAAATTCAACACAATATTTTTTCTCTGTGTCTCAGCAGCAGAAGAGAACTGCTCTTCAAGAAACCAGCAGCATCCATACAAGAAGCCCTTCACTGTTGGTTCACCAAGTGAGGGTGAATATCACTATCACCCCTCTTCCCTCCCTCCTCCTCCTCTTGGCTATACCAACAACCCTGCCCTGTGTCTCACTGACTCCCCCTACAGCTCAGACATGGGACAGCGTCAGGCTTGCATGTTTGCAGGCTCACAGCCCAGACTAGATGAACTCAGCTGTGCATCCTGGTCATACACCTGCCCGCTCCCCACTGCCATGACCCCCATGGAACCCTACCCGCCTTTTACACCTCATCCCCCCTACAGTTCTAGCCCTCAGGGCTCTCAACTCAGCACGACAACCCAACAGCGTTCTCCATCACTGGGTGAGCAGGTTGCCCACGATCCCTACCAGAGACAGAGCTCTGGGCCGCCATCTCAGAGCTCCCAAAACATTCACAGCAGGCAGCTCAGCTCTACTCTCAGAGAGTATCCTCGATACACGGCCAATTTGTCACCACCTCTCTACCACACACTAGAGACGCACACACACATCAGATGTGGAGTTCCAGAATGGAGTGCAGCCTCCTAACTGACCCAGAGGACAAACTTTGCCCCCGACACTACAGTTATCCATCTTTCTGCTCTTATGAGAGATGCTGCACTGTGTATAGACTAATTACGATAGTACTTTTGTAAACTTCTTGTGAAAAGTTTGATCTTGTTCTGTGTGAAGAGGTCTCATCTCGTAGTAATGTTCCTCTAGTCTGCTGCAAGGAGCAGTGGATTGCTAAGAACTGGACCTGGACATTGATCATGTTCTGGATGCGCAGAAAAATGTAGCTCCTTGAAGCCGCACAATTAACATCCGGGTAGTATTTTATCATCTTTGTAAAACTCAGTGACTGGTGTCTGTCAAATGTTTGCACTGTGAGTCTTTTTAAGGCCAGACCAAGAACAGCACTAGGCTGCTTTCCTAGTGCATCATGAAAGATGTAAATTGAGACCACTGTCAGACAGGCAGTAACATTTACTGACCAAAATAGTCTCAACCCATACAACAGAGCCAGAGGGAGACAGTTTTCTTTTTAATGGAGCAAAGCACAGCTCCATGTTCAGTCTCAGTAAAGAAGAAAAGGCATGGGTTGTCTAAGTGTGTGTTTGTGCGTGTATGCATGTGTATATGCAAAACCTATGTCAGCTCAACTCAATGATGCTTTGAGTTAATTTCCAATGAGACAGGCTGTGGTAGCTGCAGGCGCTGCAGTACAGAGATAAACAGTTTGTTTAAACTACGCTACAGGCGGAAGGACCTGTAATCGCTGTTTCCAGTGCATTCTGGGTAAATGCACAATTCAGCATCACACAGATGTTACAGCTGTCCTCTCAGTCACCTCTATTTGACCAATAAGCTTCTTCTCTTAACTGAGAGGTGGCCAATGAACATGTGGCTCTCTTTTATGCCTATCTGACCAGTCAAAGCTGGAATGTGTGTGTGCGTGTGTTTGTGTGTGTTGGCTGCTTTTTGTTTGTTTGTGCTTTATTCATGAGTCAAATGTTGATCCCTGACAACTGTGGATTGCTTGCTTGGTAAGGAAACACAGTGATGTGAATGTGATGCACCTCTCTTTTTTGGCCTCTTTGTTTTAAATCTACTTGGTCTTTGTATATCCTCATTGCATTATTCCGGTAACTGCTGTGAATAGATCTGATGAAGTACATTTTCCAAATAGCTAACTGTAAACAAATATTTATGGGTCTTTCTGTGCAAAACAGACACATGATGAGTCTTTTGTTTTAATGTCGTGAGGAAGTTTTCATCCTTCTGCCCAGCTATTTTAACATGCAGTAACTTGTCATAAGGTGCTCTAACATAACAGAAGAATAGATCCTTGTCATTCCCTAATGTGTATTTGATTTGTGTGTGTGGGTGTGTTTGACAATGAGATGCAAGGATTGTTTTATAAGTTGTTTTTTTTTTGGCATTGTTCTTGCTAAAAGTATTTATTACTGTAAATATTAGTATGTTGTTAACTTGTGAAACAAGATAGTTGTTCAGAGAAATTTGTTTATTTTTGAGATTTTTTTTTTGTCTCCAGTCTCATCCTCCATCCCAAAATGGTGATAAATAGTTGTGACAAAGTTTTGTGTTTTATTAAAAATAAATGCAGATTTATAAACAGTATTGGAATAAATTTTTCAAGAGAGAGTTGGCTGGTTGTAGTGTTCTTCTTTGACATACCAGTGACAAACTATCAACATTCCAAGAGGGCTATTTAAAGTAAATCTGAAGTGGAAACTCTTTTAAGCGCAGGGTTTCTTATCAGGTTCATTGCATGTATGAATATGAAGGACCTGATAACAAGTGAAGGCTCATTAGCAGCATTGTAACTGTTTATTACAGTCTTATTAAGTAAATGAACCCCAGTGTCTCTAACTCTTCTACTGAGCAGTGAAAGCCTCAGAGTTGTCCGGGGGTGCTGTGCATACCGTGTCCACCTTATCTCTGACAGGTTGTTTGGCATCTCAAGTCTCCACCAGCTGGACCGCCTCACTCACAACCCACTGCCCAGGCAGGGGAGGGGTCTGTCAGGATGGAAGATGAAGGGAGGTGAGGGTGCTTCTTGCACTTCCTTCTATGACACTTTTTGCCATCCTTCCTATCAACCAACGTGTGTCTCTCACAGAAAAGTTAACACCGTATAGATGACATTTTTGAGCTTGCACATTTCAGAAGAACAGAGACAACAGTTTTTGTTTTTTTTGCAAAGGTTGTTTAACTGTTAGTTCTAACCCACTTACAATTGATTACATGCTTATGCGCCTGTTAAATGTTATCATCCCTGCCGTTCTTTCAATTTATTTTTCCTCTTTTTTCCGCTCTCGCTCTCTTTCATACACCATGAGGTCAGAGGTTAAGCAGGCTGCTCTTCAGAGGCTCTGTTCCCCCTTAACCCTTTGTCTCCAGACTAATTCCAGGACTGGGAGGGGGGAAGAAGAGCAAAACATCAGGGGCTTGCAGCTAAAAAAGGTGGACCGCATTGCCTTGTACTTGCTTATACAGTAACAAAACGTTTTGATGCTCTCCGTTTCGCAGGGAATGAGAAAAGAGAGTAAAACGTTCTACAAAGTGGTTAACATTCAGGCTGCATGTGTGTGGGTAAAAAAAAAAAAAAAATCATCAGGAGAGGACTTTCTCAGACACACTGGTCAGACAGCAGATTGATGAAACTTTTTGATCAAAGAGCCTAAGTGGTGCTCATCATCACTCCCATCCCCAGGGTGCCCCTCCAACACAGAAAATGCACACAAGCACACAAACACACAGTCGAGTCACCTTACATTGCAAGACTGACATTTCTAAATGCCATTCATTTGGCCTGCAGAACTAAATTTTTGTCCAAGGCAGTGCAGGTTATTGTGGCCAGCTTGTGTTCCTGCTGGATTGTATGTTAAAGCTACCGTCCAGCTGGGCAGAGCAATTTCTCTTACAAGGAAGCTCTTTTAAGGACATCAAAGACTTATAAAAGCTTTTTTCATTACTGCCTAAACTATTTGTTTGAATGTATAAATTGGAGTCCCTTGGAAAACTCTGAGAGGCATTTGTGTGATGTCTAGCATTAATGATGCCATTTTGTGTGGAATAAGTGGTCTGAGATGGACCGTAATTGGAAAAGCTGATTACGGTTCATCTCTATGGGTCTGATGGTGCTCTGTCTCCGTAGATTTAAAAAGGCAACAGCTTAGTTCTTCCTGACTGACATAGCTCTTGTAAAACAACTGTTATACTTGGATGTCATGGAAAAGCTTACATCTGAGCATATTATATATCTGAGGCTGTAGGATTATTTTTTTCTTTTGTAAGTTGCTTTCTACAGCTTTCCAAAGCTTGTTCATAATAGCAGGTTGGTTCTATAACATCAGTTAGCTGTATTCTGAAGATGAGAAGACATCATTGTAAAATGGGTTCATGGATGCATAAACCCTTCTTTTAGCATGTGTGCATCTGTCATTAGAGTCACTGCTCACTGTTTGGCACTAAGAGGACAGCACGATGGCAATACAATAAACTAAAACATTAAATGGTTGGCCATTACACATGGTCTAACAAAGTAGTATGGTAGAGGTTTATTTGAATGGTACTATCCATCCTTGTTGGTATTTAAAAGCCACAAGTAAAGGCATAATGCTGTTAAGGACAGTATAGTAACAAGACTCTGACCAAAGCTAATTTCCCCCTAAATGAGAGTTTATGGCTGAAACAGCCCTGGAATCACTGAAGTAGATCTTAATATGAGCATAAGAGCTGTCAAGGATAATAGGCTATAGAGGAGTGTGTGTGGGTGAGTGAGTGTGCTTGGGCGTTGAGTCTGAAAGACAAAGGGAAGGGTCAAGGGTCAAACTAACAGCAGACAGGATTCTCCAGGGTCAGAGGGCTCAGACTAACCTGATCAGTGATGGCTGTTTATCTAAAGACCAATAAATCATCAACCTGATGGGACTCTACTCTCACTTTTAGACCAGTTCATCTACACTAATAGTTTGTTGTTATTGTTGTTTTTAAATAATTAGCAAAAAATATATATACAGGCCACATGTCCTCAGATCCAATGATTAGATTTAAATGAGCTTGTCATTTTCTTTTGTTATCACTTCAAGAAACTATAATTGAAAAAGGATTCTGTTATGAAAGAAAAAAAGGCTTTAGTTCCTAACATACCGCAAAAGTCCCAAGACCAGCAGCCAAACACTCATGACAGAGTGAAAGGGATGGGGGTGCTCCCACAGTGGGTGGTGGTGGGGTTTTCAGGCCGTCATGGAGCCAGTGTCCCGTCCGATTACAGCCAGGGGACTGGAGAGGCACGCTAATCCGTCCCATGAACACGCACACAGATGCGCACAACCACACACACGGTGAGAGGTGCACGCATACTTTCTTTTGGAGACAAAGACACACAACCAGCATGACAGGCAGACATGTGTACACACACTGACACACACAAAGCTATTCAATCAGGAGATTACACCCCGCACACTCTGACCTCACTCGTCTTGTCCAGATAGGACACACAGAATAATGATATCACTTGCCTGACTTTAGTCACCACTGTGATTGTCTGCTTGCTGTAAAGGCTGGCTGTGGCTTCAGTCTCAAGACTGTTATTGTAACTGAGCCTCCTCAAGAAACGTGTTGGAGCCACTACTGTCAAAAGTGCAAACATTTTGAAATAATAACAACAGCAAGAACAATAATAAAAATCCCCTGACATCTGATCCAACTTAGCACCAGGTGGTGATTAATTTTCTACTAAGTTTTGCTATTCAGCCATGTCTCCAAAAATGAAATGTGCCTGCAACTCAGATGAATAAAACAGTTTTCTAACTTTCTAACTTAATTATAATGTCTATCATTGTGTTACACACCCAGGTGTTTTGGTCTGTGATGGACAAATCATGAATAGGACAGAAATCCAGAAACAGAGCTTAACTCAGCTGCAGATCAGAGAGGCTATTCAAGCAAATCTTGCCCTTCTTGGTAATACTGTTGTTACCCATATGAGCAATGCAGTCCCCCAAAAGAACAATGGTGCCTCCTTTTGGAAGATCTGCCAGGACCCCACCAATGACTCCAAGAGAACCAGGTGCTCTAAGATTCTGAGCAAACAACAGTCAGAGCCCATTCTTTGATCCAAAGGGGCAGGAAAGCTTCCCTGCCATCTAAAACCCCAACATACAGGTTCCAGCCAGGGGGCAATGAAGAAGCCCTCTCCAGCCTTATGCCTTGCACTCCTGAGAACTGCAGTGAAACAAAGTCAAGTTCCCCTTGAAGAGATTTGTTCCACATCAGGTTTGAGCACCCCAATGCACAGAGTGAGACTCCTTCCCTACCAGTGAGGTGACATTCCACATCCTGGGAGCCAGTTTTGACAACTGAGGACTGAAACACTGAGGCCTGTACCTTCAGCTGCAACCTGTAGCACATATGACCCACATGGGCCTTCCTAAAAGTGGTGAGCTCATGCTCTACGTTTGAGCTTTGGGCCCTGAAAATTGAAGCCCAGCCTCAGCTTATTGCTAAGGAGCTCATTCTCCATGACTAACTGCTCTGATATCAACGGCAATAGCCCTTCTTAGCATAGCTCCTAGGATCATGTGGAAACCGTTCCATCACAATTGAGTGGTGATTCAAGGACTGCTGATGGCAATTCAAAGATACTACAAGGGTAGTGCCTGTGAACTGGCAGACTGGGGTGGGGATCCCCCTTATTAAGAAGGGGGTGGTGGAGAATGTCTTTCTGTTATTGGGGAGTTTCCAAATGAACAAGTGACTGAAAAATGTTTTTCTCCCCAGTGTGACTGGATTCTCCCTCAGCGACAGGGTGAGAAGTTCAGTCCCTCTCAGATGACTGAGTCACCCAGCTGACTCCTCTGGATGTGGATGAGCCGGATGAGGTGATTTAGGCGTTTGGCTAGAATATTTTCTGGCTGTCCTCCTGCTTCCAGTATGTCCAACTAAGATGGTTGGGTTAATGAAGATCAATGCTATAAAGAAATAATTCAAAAGAGAACAGTGTTTTAACTATGAATAAAATAGATAACCTTCCTTTCAGGCTTTTTTTGAAGGTTCAAAGGGATTGTTTTCACTAAAGTCATTAAATATTGAAAGTGCATCTGAACATTCTTTTTTCAACATTTCATTATGATCGCAAAACCCACTTCTAGTCTTTCAAACTCAAGCATGAACACAACTAACCGAAACAGCTCCTGAATACAGGAACTCGGATATTTTAGAGAGATTTTCCCCCCACTCTAGGTGGGGGAAAAATCTCTAGGTGGAAATAGGAACTAAAACCTCTAGGTGGAATTAAGAACTAAACTAAGTTCAAGCCTGACTGATCGAGCACCCTTAGTGTGCCATTTCCATTTATATGTCTCAGACATCTAACATTTAATTTCTACCATAATTTGTAAAAGCCTTAACTTCATGCTGTGCCCTAGAAATGGTTAGTACGCTTGTAAACATGATATTCATACATGGCCATTTCAGTCAGCTGAGGAGACACAGAGCTCAGCACAAGCTGTGGTGGTGGACAGAGGAGGAATGAAAGAGGGGAAAGAGTGCCGAACTCTTGCTGAAGTGCTGAATGTAGCGAATTTAAGGAGTAAAAATGTTAATTACGTGTTCTCTTAGAAGGGAGCATATACCTTGTACCTTTAACCTCTGTAAAAATGCAAAAGATTCCAGACTGAAATAATCAAAACAAACAAAATTAAAAAAAAACAGATATAGTAGTTACACACACTGGGTTTTGAGTTGTGTTGGTCCAAATATGCCTGAGATGGTGGGACAAAACCAGTTGGCAGAGACAGCAGTTCTGTCTGATCACAATGAAAGATTTGTTTCAACCTTCTCTATTCTATGAGTAAAATGTTGTTGGGCTTTCTGCTTTGTTGTATATATACAACAAAGTGTGTATATATATATATGTGTGTGTGTGTATGTGTATATATATATATATATATATATATATGTATACACATTTATTTTTTATTTTTTTTATGCATCTGCCAACCTGTTTCT
>JBAMYA010000024.1:7903169-7914980 GCA_037176975.1 Arrhamphus sclerolepis | reverse complement strand
CAGTATTTACGTGCATTAAAACCTTTCCCATACGCTTGATAATTAGTAAAATATATTTGTAATTGACAAGATTTCTTTCATCCAAACAGAAACTTGCGCCAGATCTTCCAGTCCCTCCCTCCTTTCATTGACATTCTGCTGCTGCTGTTGTTCTTCATGGTTATATTTTCTATTTTAGGTAAGAATGTTTACTAGTTTTAATGCACGTAAATACTGTTGTTTATTATCTGCCCTCTACAACTAAAAATATTTAATTGGAAAGGATATCTTTTGAGTTATTTTTGTATTTTTTGATATGTCTAATTAACCATTCTTTCATCTTCACCAGGTTTTTGCCTCTTTTCTACGAACACTGCTGACCCGGTATGTTGAGTTTCAGTCTGACAGACATTTATTTTTGTTATCCAGATGTGGAGATTTGGGTATTTCCTCTCCTTATGCTACTTTTGGTTGTCTTACTGATTTGATTTCCCAACTTAAACTCTAACATCTCACCATAGTACTTCAACACTCTGGAGAACAGCCTCGTCAGCCTGTTTGTACTGCTGACCACAGCAAAGTAAGCCCAACAGCACGCATGGTTTGGTTATGTGTATAAATGTGGTGTACAGATAGTTGTTCCTACTTTTAGAGCTCATCGTCACTGCCTTCACCATGTGTTTAGGCTGTATTTTTATTTTGTATCTTTAGACTAGGTTATCTCATACTTGATTATTTTCTTTAGTTTCCCTGATGTGATGATGCCAGCATACTCCAAGAATCGCTGGTCTTGTGTTTTCTTCATTGTTTACCTCTCCATAGAACTCTACTTCGTCATGAACCTGGTACAAACTAGTCTTGCTCACTCTACTTCTAAAATTTGTGTTTTAATGGAATTTCTCTTTAGCAGTACTGAACATTGTCATTTCCTGTTTCCCTCCAGCTTCTGGCTGTGGTGTTCGATACATTTAACGATGTTGAGAAGATGAAATTTAAATCTCTTTTGCTTCACAAACGCTCCGCTATTGACCATGCCTTTCAGCTGTTGGTTAGCCGACAGGTATGCATCTGTTTTTGTGCAAATGCTCACCGTTCTGCTTTTGTTAGTGCTACCATTCTAACGTTTGACTGGGGTGCTGCTGTTTTACCTCTAGAGGCCGATGGGTGTGTCTCTGAAACAGTTCGATGGTTTGATGCGTTTTTACAGGCCACGGATGTCTGCGAGAGACCGCTTCCTCACGTTTAAAGCCCTTAACACATCAGGGGCCCCTATGCTCAGGTAAATGCCTTTCTACTTTTAATCTAATTCTTCTGACACATTATATTTTAATACAATTTAATCTAATGAGACTTTTTGTGTTAGCCTTCAGGACTTTTATAAGTTCTATGAGGTCATTGGCCTAAAATGGAAGGTAATTACTTTGACATTTATATTGTGACTACAGCCAATTCTATTGCGTGTCCCCCTGGCTAATTGTCACATATTATTTAGGCACGGCGGAGTGGAGAACACTGGTTTGATGATCTTCCACACACAACCTTCCTCATTTTCAAGGGCAAGTTCTCCATTTGTCTTCCTCTAACTACTGCACTAATTGACAGTCTTTCTCAGTTTCTAGTTATGAGTGCTGTCCTCTCTACTTTATTAGGAATTAATCTGCTCGTGAAGTCAAAGGGTTTCCAGTATGCCATGTGTAAGTCTTAATTTATTTTTTTTAACATTGTACAAGGTTTCCTCAGAAGCCATCACAGACCATTTGATGTTTTATTGTGACTGCAGATGTGGTGGTGGCCATCAATGGTGTGTGGATCCTTGTGGAGACATACACACTGAATAGTAAGTTATTTTCCTGTAACATACAAGAAAAAGAAGATGTTCTACACAGCAGGTGCAGTGTCTTACCTTCTTCTCTTCTGGCAGGTGGTTACTCCTGGTCCAAATCAGTTCCCTGGAGTTATATTGTGTTTCTGACCAGTGAGTAGACTTCATGCTGTCTTATGCACACACAGGCAGCATGTCAGCATTCATATGGCATAAAATTGTACGATAATTTAAGCTGTTTACAGTCATTTTAAATGTTTCAAGGCAGATTAAAGAAAAAAAACATCCTTATTGGTTCTTAACGTAGGTAAATCTTAAACCAGCAGCAACATATGACATATTGAACATGTCATACAAGACAAGATGCAAATACAGTGTTTATTCTAAGAAATAAAATAAAATTACCCTTTTATTTCCTAAATAGTAAGTAGCTGCATGTACTGCCAAGTTCACACTCTACAAGTCATGTGAATTGTTTAAAAAAAAAAAAAAAAAAAAAAGACTTCTTCCTCAGCTTAACACAGTTTGCTAAGGTTTTGGTGAATAATGGCCTGTGGCATGCTTGGTCAGTATAACAGCACCCGTTCAGATGTCTGGTTAGGGGGGAGAGTTGAGATGGAGAAGCTGGATATTACTACCCTGGGCTGGGTCTGTGGTGTTACGGTACCCTGCACATCTGAACGTCTCACCAAATTACATAATTTAAACTTCGGTAGACCCACACAAAGTGACACAGACAGGTCTGAGTTTTTTGAGTTGTTGTGATTTTTGACACCCATGTGTATGCTGTCAACCATTCATAATTGCATAATACATAATGTGTCCGCTGTGAAGTTCATGACAGTACAGTCAGAAAAAGACTGCACATCAATGGGTAGCCAGAGAAAACATCATAATCTCTCTTAAGAACATGGCGATAAGTTGTAAGTATGAAGCTGCAAGCATCAAGGGTTTTGGAACAACAGTTTTTGGACAGATAGGTCCAAAGTGGGAGTTGTGGGGTTTTTTTTGCCATATTTGTTTTAAACCAAAGACATTTTTTATTGGCACTAATGCAAACTGTCAGAAACCATGGCGGAGTCGGTGATGATTTTGGGCTTGTTTTGTTGCCAAAGTGACAGAGTCGATCAGGAACTTTGTAAAGCAAAGTTGTAGAATCTGATTTTAACTCTTCTGTCTGACATCTAAAGTTGAGCTTGAGTTGTGGCACGCAACAGAAAACAATATCAGAAGCACAACAACACAAAACTACCAAAAGGAAAAAAGAAAAAGGGAAGAAAATTTGCAATAACCCAGTTAAAGTCAAGACCACAAGGATTGCTTTGTTGGGACCTTAAGATAGCTGCGCATAAACAACAAAGCAACATTATTTAAAAAAAATTTAAAAGGAAATGTGGGCCAAAATTCTCAACAACAATGTAACCAGGTTGGTGTTCCTATAATGACTCCACGGGCTGTAAAATAAGCGAGTGTTTTTCTTCTTTTCTTTTTATTAAATATTTTATGTATTGTACTCTTCTTCATTTGAATTTATATATTATATTACCAGATTTCATGTTTGTTCTGATATGTAAAACCTGATAATTAAAGGAGGGTATTGTTTTCCACGTAGCTGTTCCTCCTCTGGCATTAATCCTAGTTCTGCTTCTGTCCTTTCCCTCCTAGTTTATGGCATAGAGGTATTACTGAAAATAACGGGTTTGGGGCCAATGACGTACTTCAGCTCTGGGTGGAATCTGTGAGTAGAAATTTCTATGAGGCATAAAAAAAAAGTGCAGTATTTTAATATAAATAGTCTGTGAAAAGTAACTAAAATCTTGTGCTTTTGGTATAAACCTGTTGTGTTTGGGTGTCTAGATTTGACTTCTCTGTGACAGTTTTCGCCTTCCTGGGTCTGATTGCCCTCGCCTTCAACATGGAGCCCTTTTACTTCATTGTAATCCTCAGACCTTTCCAGCTGCTTCGGTGTGCTTTCATTCTTACTCTTGAGATAAGAACAATTATTTAGATTTGATGAATTATGGCTTTTTCTCATAAACTTCTCCCCGTTGTTTTACACAGGCTATTTAAAATAAAGCAAAGGTATCGCAATGTCTTGGACACCATGTTTGAGCTCTTCCCCAGGATGGCAAGTCTGGGTCTGACACTGATCATCTTCTACTATTCTTTTGCCATCGTGGGAATGGAGTTCTTTGCAGATGTAGTTTATCCCAACTGCTGCAAGTAAGTCATGTAATGGTCCTCTGTGAAAATTACAAACACACTCACATTTTGTTTAAGACTAAATATTGTCTTACTTGAATGTATTGGACTTGATCCTTCATATTCTGCCACACCTTTTGATAAAAACTGAAAGGTTAAATTTTATAGATACAGTATGTAATAGTTCGATCAATCAGACTTTATTTGCATAGCACGTTTCATGCAACTGGTGCTACACAAAGTGCTTTACAGAATTAAACAAACGGAAACAAAACCCCCAATCACCACACCAACAAACACCTAAACACAAACCCACAATATCCATAACAAATGGAGGAAATGCCATCTTTAGTCTATAAGGAAACACTGAAGAATGATGATTAAAATGTATAAAAACAAGCAATGAAATAAATGAGGAGATTCTAAAATTAGGGTAGGAGCAATTAAATAGATAAATGAATAATTAAAATATAAATAAATGTAAGTGCATTTATTTATATTTTAATTATTCATTTATCTATTTAAAATATGTAAGTAAATGAATAAACAGAAGTAGAAAATGTAGTTGGAATTAAAACCATATAAGTAGAAAATAAATAATAAATCTCTAAAATGTAGTTAAATTACAGGCTAAATAAAAACATAAAAGGTCAATTAAAATGATGAGTCTTGAGTTGCGTTTTGAAAAGCAGGTCTTCTGGTGGATCATTCCACAAACGTCAGCCGTAATAATAAAAGGAGGCTTCACCGTTCTACGTTGCATCCGTCCTCTCAGGATCACCAAATTCCCTTTTAGGTGAAAACCAGTGCTTTAAATGACATAAATTACTGGTGACAAGTTGAAAACACTGGCAGTATTATGCCTAAAAGCATCTGCATAGCATTTTGCTATAGAATCTAGATTTTCTACATGACTCTGGTGATGTAATTGTTCACTTGACAGACTGTATCATTTAGACATCATAAAGCTTCAAAACTGTCTTATTTAAAACCTTTATATTAGCAAAAATGAAAAAACTTGTGTTGGACACAGTTTAGTACTTTCACCCAAGAATGGGGAAGAGGACACTGCACAGCAGCAGAGTACCAGGATTTGTTGTTCTCATTTCTTTTTATTTCTCTTCATTCCAATTCCTTTTCCTCTCTCTCAGCTCCAGCACAGTGGCAGACTCCTACAGACTGATCAATGTCACTTACGGCAACAAAACTGTGTTGGAAGAAGGCTATTATTATCTCAATAACTTCAACAACATTCTCAGCAGCTTTGGTAATTTCTGTTTTTGTTACTTTGTGATTTAGATGCTTTTGTTCAAAGTCTGTTTTCTCATTTCTGTGTACATTTGTCAGAATATCACTTATATATTTTTAAAATAATTTCTCTTTTTTTCCACCCCAGTGACTCTGTTTGAGCTGACTGTGGTCAACAACTGGTACATCACCATGGTAAGTTTGAATTTTTCATTTGTGGTAATTTAGCAGTCACCATTCTGCAGTCTTATCGCTGATCTGTGGGTGTTGCTGTTTGACTACTGCGGTATTTGCTGTGACACAGGAAGGAGTGACTTCTATGACAAGCCACTGGAGCCGTCTTTACTTTATGACTTTTTACATTGTTACCATGGTGAGGCCTGAAAGATTTTCTTTTTGTGTTTGAATGGTAAAAGGTCCACACTCTCATACCTTACCTGAGTTCTACAAAGCTTACAGTGCATTTCTTAAGGACAGCTCTTTATAAAAGTGCACTTGCTCTGTCCTCCTCAGGTGGTGATGACCATCATTGTGGCTTTTATTCTGGATGCATTTGTGTTCCGCATGAACTATAGCCGCAAGAACCGGGAACCAGTAGATAATCCAGAGGGTGGGTTTGAGTTTATGTGAATACCTTTGGATATATAGAATTTAATCCCAGTAAAAGTGTGTTAATGTGCAAGCATTTTTTTTTTAAACAATAACTGCAAAAGCTAATTGTTTTCTATGTGGTTGCCTCTACTGTTGGTTAGCGGTCACTATAACTCAATATGATTTTACAATCTCTAGAAGAAAATGGGATAGTGTTTGAAGTAGAGGTGAGTCGAGATGAAGCCCTGGCCACTCTTGAGCTGCACAAACAGACATGCCCGGGACTCTCTTCCCTCAGCTCTCTGGCTGGAGTGCTCCAAGCTATGGACAGGAGTGGGGTGAGAACACACAGTGGATTTTATCTCCTCCCCCGTTTTTGCACATAAACCTTATCAACTGACTCCCTTTTCTGGGTTGCTGCACATAGCACTCATCCATGGTGTACCAAGGTCGCAGGTCAAGAACCAAGAGTGACCTCAGCATGAAAATGTATGAGGAGGAGATTCAGGTGAGAATGAAAATTTACTGAACACCCTGACTGTTGTTGGACAGTTGTGACCTTCCCTGTTTTTCTGTTTTATTTTTGTGTTTTTTTTTTCCCTCCAGGAGTGGTATGCAGAATATTCAAGGGAAAATATGCCTCAGACAGACGAAAGCCTGGAGCTGAATCGGGGGAGTCCTGTATCTGACCCATCTCCTTTACCAGAACCTCAGCTGAACTCACAAACTGGGCATCACAGTATTAACTAATGCAGAGTTTGAATGCTGTATGTACACTTTACCCTCATCTTAAACAAAGGAAAACTATAGTACTTCCAGTTCCACTACACTTACTACAGCTCTCAGAGGGAGAAGGGAAAAAAAAAACAAAAAAACTGGGAAACTTTTGGACTAATGTGCAAGTGGGATGAGTTAATGTCAACTCTTCCTGGCGCCAGATGGGAGCGTTGAGCGTTGCCCTTTGTTTGGCCCTTTGAAAGACTGCAGCCAATGCTGGAAGAAAGCTTGCACTTCCACTATCTGTTGTGTATGTAAACTACTGTAGGGCTTGTGTACCCTATTGTAAATCATGTAGTAATCAAACCTGATGCCTTAGCTTAATGATTTATCTGAACAGTATTAAAAGCCACTACGTCTAAGTTTTTTAAAGATCAGAATAATAAACACACACACACGCCCCTTTTAGCTCAACCGAACAAATTATGGTGTAGGATTTCTCTTAACGATGTCGGACTCAAAGTATTTTCTATAACTTCTCATTATGTAATGTATTTGACATGGTAAGGAATTTTAATAAACTAAACAAATGATCAAATGCATCAGTGTCTTATTGGTTTGTTGTGATGATAACTGATCCTTATTCATTAAAAGAATGGGTAAGTGAGCAGAGACTTAGAATACAACTTTTATAAACAAATACATGAATCTTTTTTTGTAATTTTCAAAAGGCAAAATTGTTTACAGTCATTAACATGTTGATTTATAGTACATCTACAGTGTTTTTTTTCCGTCTTTTCTTTAAATTACATACCTATAGCATGTTCACAGCTCTAGTGAAGAAAACCAGGAGCTGACTAAACCCTCCCTGAGCACAAATCTTGTTCATTGGTGGTCTCACAAACCAACCACAGGATGCTTGTGGGTGGCAAGCAACTGCAACAAATGGCACTAATGATTCATGTTTAAATAGTGTGTTAATTGTGCAGAAGAAGACATCATTTTCAAAAATCTCTATTCCAGACGGTGTTCAGTTCTTTGCCTGTTAAGTAAGGTCCTTCATTCTGGTCAGGTATGGATTGTGCCAAACTCGGTGAGAAGTGCAATGAGAAGGAAGATGGCATAGAAGATGAGGAGGAAGATTCCGTAGGTCCGACCCAAGTGGAACTTGGACAGTGGAACAACGATAAAAGACAGGACCAGAGACAAACCAAGAGATCCTGCAAGAACCCATGTCAGCAATCCTTCTGATTCGAACTGAGTAGGAAAAGGAGAAAGATGCATCAGCTTTATACAATCCAAAACGGTCACATAATGCAGGGAGATGATTACCTGCACTCCAGACTGTGTGTGAATCATCTGGACCAGACATCCCAAACCCACTCCAAACAGCATATCTAGTGGAAGTGCAGTCAAGGGCACAATCCTTTTTTTTTTTTTTTTTTTTTTAAATTTATTTATATATGTATATATAAAATGCTTCTCATCAATATTAACTTATGTTGCCATGGAAAGAAAGGATACTGAAAATGATGCCTCCAAAGCAAGCAGATATAGCCATCCGTGGGTAACCCTGTCGTGCAATAGTGATGTCAGAAAAACAGTCTGAAAAAGAGAAACGGATCACATATTTCAAGTTTGGCTGAATATGTTTTGCACATAAAACAAACTTCAGTTTTTAAGTGTTACCTCCAATGCTGTTGCCCCAGGCCAGAAGTGTCAAACCCAGCACAGTGTTGCTCAGACTCAACACCACCCCGAGCATGTGCAGAAGGCTGACCACCTCTGAGGCTATGGCGCTGATCAACACTGCACTCACCACAAACCCCAAGAGTGCAAAGAGCTGAAGAGAGAATGAGTCAAAATTACACTTGTAGCAGGAAAACAACAATACTTTGTATTGTTAAAACATTACATATAATTTAAAGCAACAACTACTGAGGGCTGTTATTTTCATGAATCAGTTATAAAAAAATTACATATATATATGACCATATGAAAAAGAAAGTACACCCCTTTTAATTGTAATATTTAATGTATAGGGATATAAAGAATAATCATCTTTCCAGGTGTTGATCTTAGGTAAATGCCTCAGGTGAACAACACTTGATGTTTTACATTGTGTCCACATTTCAAAGAACAGCCAAAATGCTGAAAGCATGTGGAAAAACTATGTGCAATTACTTATTCCGTATGAACAAAGTCATATGCTGATAATATACACTTGATTAACTTAGATTTGCAAGTGCGACCTCTAAATCAATACCCAAGGATGAACGTATATTTGTATGTTTGGATGCTAAGATTAGCATTTACATATGCTTTTCAAGGATATTATTGATAATACATGCAAGGTTGTGCATTTTTGAGTGTTCAACATTTTTTTTTTAATGTCTTTTTCTTTTTTTTGACTATTGTGACTTAACATGGACAAATGTGCAAAGGGACTTTATCGTAAGTTTTTTTGAAGGTGCATCAAAGGGTTAAAGAATTGGTTCACCACTATGAAGTGAAATGCTGAATTTCCCTTTGGGGATTAATTAAGTATTTTTGAATATGAACTGAATTTGAGCCTTGGCTTTAGAACAACAAAAACAAACAAAGACATTATTCAAACCCCTGACTGTTATGTAAAGGAAGGTTTCAGCTTATTGATTATTAACTTTCTCCCACTTCTCAGAAGGGGCTGTTCCATGCAAACTTTGGATATCTGTTTAAGTCAACAAAAACACTCACTGGTTGATATTTGGGAGGACAGTCGTTGCTGGTTGTGCAGAAAACAATAGCAGCCAGAAACAGTCCCAGCAGAAGAATCAGCAGCCACAGTGGAAACTGCCTCTGTATTACATAATCTCCATCTAAACATTATTCAAGAGACAAAAGGGGGTGGGACTTCGAATATGAGATTAATATTTAAACCACATTTTTAATCATTTTGCCTTTATCATGTAAGGTCACGTGCTTACATTTTCCAGATTGGAAGGCAAACAAACACACCAAAGGAGCAGTGATCAGGTGGAGACAGTTTAATGGCCGTCTCCAGTTTCTGTCTTCCTTGTCTGGGTCGACTACAGGGATACAGAGCAACAGCACCACCTCCAGAGGCGTCTGGCAGACAGAGGGTCAATGAAAAGCATTAAATCGGCTTTAATTGTAATGTTTCTGCCTGATCTTCACCAGGTTTCTACATACCTTGAGAACTTTAAGAACTCGCCAGCTCCATGATTTCCTCCTCCACTTCCTGTTGTCAACTGGATTCAAAGAGCTTAGCAGGATCTGACTCGTAGACTCAGAGTAAGGCAGGAGAGGCCTGTACTCTGACTCTGCAGCACAAAAACACCCGTGAATATTATGGTCCTGACCAAGCACAAAAGTCCTGCTGTACATTAACAGACTGTGTTTACTGTTGTGCAGAAATAAGATGTGCTCCTACCGTACTCTTGCTGGATAGTTCCACCATTGAGATAGGGAACATCATCATCTGAAGAGTCAGATGAATGAAACTCTGTTGTTATTGAAAAAATTAAAAAAAATATTAATTACTGGTTATAGCGGAAACACAATCGCTTTCATTTTGCTTGAGAATTCAAATATGATTGTCTAACCTGGAATATGTTCAACATTTTGGATGCTTGTGTTAGTTGAATACTTTTGCCGTCTGTAAATGTACGAACTGATGATGACAATCAGAACATACAACACATACAGGCCAAGATACCCTGGAAAAGGAAATGAAGCAAAATTAGACATCACACTAAAACTGCTGTCAAACCTCAATGCAGTGGCATGGAGTCTGCCATCTTTTGGGATGATGCAAACATATGGAAGCGCCTAGACGTGACCTGTCGTAAATAGGTGCTATATACATAAAATGAATTCAATTGAACTGAATTAATCCACAGGAGTCCAGACTAATACTAATTTGCTGAGTGGTATAAAAATACTCCATCTAACCATGTAGTTACTCTGGCTGACATTACCTTGACAGCTATTACTAGTATTAAGAAGCTCTGAGTTATTTTTGACCATCGTTCTTATATTTCACATATAAAACAAGTCGCCAATAAAAGACCAGTAAAATACACAAATACTGCTCCGGAGCATGTGTGTGTGTGTGTGTGTGTGTGTGTGAGATTGCATACCGAGTGTTTCCCCCAGCGTAGTAGTTCCTCTGTACAGCATGAGGAAAGTCCAGAACACTGCAACCATATAGAAGATGACATCGCGCAGAAAGGGACGGGAGGCCACAGCAAAAGGTTTCACAAGCGCCACACTGCCAGCAACTACTGTGGTAACAAATATACCAGCTCCTGGAGGCACAGACAGGTTTCATATGTTAAGAGTTTATTTTGATTCTTTACCTCGGTGCAGGTGTGTGAGTGAGAGTGTGTGAATACCAAATAAGGCGCCTACAGCCATCCCAGCAGTGTGCGGATGAGAAAATGCCGCCATGGCGCTGAAGATGTCAGGAGCTCCATTGCCTAGAGCCAGGAATGTCACGCCCTCAACACGAATCAAAGTCAAGGAAAAACAAATCTTCACAAAAAGCAGAATTCAACAACTCTGACAAGAAAGTGGAAAAACATTAACATAAAAACTTTTCATTAGGGTCTAGAGGCGGGAGACAAAAGGATACAGCCACGTTGTGAGAGAGGTGAAGGGTGGAGGAGATGGCTGACAGGTTGGGACAGAAACTGGGGACAAGCAACAGAAAGTCAACAAAATGTTAACAATTCCAGATACAGTGGTGCATTAGTGGTCAAGAGGAGGATTAGTGGGGTCGACAAAACAGGAGACGCTGCGCTTCCTTAGAGGTAATCTCACAATGTTATAACTCAACAATGAAAACATTCCTAAGTCATGTGGTTCAATTTCATGTGACTGTTAAGCTGAAAACGCTGAGGGCATGAATGTCAGCACATGTGGCATGTCATTTACTATAACTGACTCTACGGACACACAGAGGGGGACGCGTTGTCACTGGCACCAAAAAAGACAACTTAACAAAAAAGACTTACAACTTAGAAGCAGCAAGTCCGAGAATGACAAACAAGAGGAGCAGCCATATAATCTGTGGAGAGGCAAAAGAGTTCAATTACACAGGCTGTTGTTTTAATGGCACTGAGTGAAGACAAGGGTCCTTGAGTGTATCATGCTGAAGCATGTGCTCTATAAACACAGGTTAAGCTGAGTGCATTCTTTGATAAAAAAAAAAAAAAAAAAAAAATGGCCTTGGCTGACTATACTGGTCC
>JBAMYA010000024.1:7883592-7902415 GCA_037176975.1 Arrhamphus sclerolepis | reverse complement strand
ACTGATGTGTCTGGTTTTGTTGAAGCTCATGGTAGATATTGGCTACTAATAATTATGCATAGCCTATATATATATATATATATATGTGTGTGTGTGTATATATATATATATATGTATGTATATATTATTATCATTAAATTACGAGCAGCTTATAAAACTTCAGTGAGTCTTTTGTTTTTTTGTCCAAAGGTAGAATAAATAAATAGAAAAATAGAAAGGGGAAAACTGATAAAAAGTAAAATTACCTTTAGTAATTTTTAGGAACATTGTATATTTTAGAAACTTAAACTGACAAATATTACCAAAATACCCCCCACCAACTTTTTTTGTCCCCATCATTTAACTTCAACTATCATACTGTCTCTTCTTTGTTTTTTTTAATGTAAAATCTTTAATTGAATGTAAAACTAACTTCTTAAGACAAATCAAGTTATTTGTACAGCACATTTCACACACAAAGGCAAGTCAAAGTGCTTTACAAAGGCATTAAGATGATGAAAAGTGAAACAAGGTTTTTAACAAAAATTAAAAAATTTTAAGAGCAACAATTAAAATGCATAACAAAATCACAAGAAACTTGAGGTTCTCCAACTCGAAGTTCTAGCAGCTGATCTCTGAGCTCTTACTTGCTTTATATTCTACAAGATCAGAAATGTATTCTGGCTCCATGTTATTAACTAATTTGTAAACTAACAATGCTTTGGAGTCTATTCTGTAGGTAACTGGTAGCCAGCGTAAAGATCTCAGAACAGGAGTAATGTGCTCACTTTTCCTGGTTCTCGTTAGAACTCTGGCAGCAGCATTCTGGATGAGCTGAAGCTGAAAGTAGTTGATGACTAAAGCTGTCAAATTAATGCAGTGGTCAAAAAAAAAGAGCATTTTCCTCTGAATTGGAAGTTAAAGTTGGTTTTAAAAGAAAAACACAAAAGCACTTGAGAAAATGAAACCTTGATGGGTGTCTGTGTATACATATATATATGTATATATTCCATCTCGTCATCTTTATTGGCATGCTTCTTTTTTTAGCTTTATGACAAGATAATGTGAGTGTAATATAAGATGAAATAATTATGAAAAACTTTATTACAACTGTTAAAAGCCTGCATTTATCTTTCTTTTTTTAAACATTCAGACCTCCAGAATCATCCATACACTGCAAACATTATCAGTTTATAGTTGCATATATGTTGCAGTCAAATGTGCAAATACTTTATTGACTTATCAAAACTACAAAACCTCATAAGTGCGTACAACGTAGAAATGTGTTGCATTTGGAACCCCATGCTATTGTGGAGCTTATGTAGGACTGGATTTTCATGAAATAGTATCAACAATCATTTTAAATGTGGGATTGTGTAACGCTGTGCCACTACGTCTGGCTGAGGCTCAGCAATGTCCGCTCAAACCATAAATCTGTCATTATTCAGTGATCATTCAGCCTTGTATCGGCTGCTCGTAGACCAACTCAGTATCGAGTGTTGCAGCGCTCGGATCATAGCAGCCTCTACCCTGTTTAGTTGCCACGGGACACAAGTCCTGTTCACACCACCTAATGAAGAATATAAACACATAGGTTAAAAATAATGCCACATGTTTGTTTGTTTTTGTGAGAGATGTGCACTGTAATCTTTTATTTTTCTTACCTGAGAGCTGCATAGGTGTCATTAGGAGTAGCTCCTTTCCAAGAAGCGTGGTCAATGAGAAGTGCACCTGTTAACATACAGTTGGAAAACACCAGTGTATTTCATGAACCTTAGAATGTACTTATTGAATATTATCAGCACAAGGCTATCATTTCAGATTTCTTAATCAGCTTCCTGCCAGCTCTTATTCAGCCTGAGTCGACGTGGTACCCACCTGCGTAGATACGAGCCAGGCTGTATGCCAGGTCTCTGGCTGCATGTTCCAGGTAGCTGGGTGACCTGGTAGCTGCTTTCTGAACAAACTCCTCCAGTTCAGACAGAGCACTGTCAGCTGCTTTCACAGCCGGCGTGAGTGAGGAACAGCTCGAGGCACCTGCAAGCAGTGACTACAAAAAGAAAAAAAAGAAAAAAGTGCACTGCAAATTCCTGTTCAGTTTGGTCATAAATTCTAGATCTTAAACTTGCTTGACAGCATAATCTTTTCACTTTGTACCTTGACGTGGGTGAAGTAAGCATGAAGGACCATTCCTGAGCTACGAGCCACACAGCGCAGCACATCCAGGGACAAGACATTAGTTGTCCCTTCCCATATGCTCAACACCTGAAAGAGAGAGAAATGTAAGGCTCAACCTTCTTAAAGACTGACAAATTCTCCTTTCAGCAACCTCACCTGTGCATCACGAAGGAGTCCAGGCAAACCAGTATCTTCAATGTAGCCTTGTCCACCAAAGCTCTCCAAACCCTCTGACACAACAGCTACTGCCTGAAAGAAACACAACATAAAAACAATAAAACATTCAACAACCCCTGAGAAAAATCTGCACTCACATCTGAGCAAGATGTTGCACCTGCTTCCCAGTGTACAGCTTAACCACGGGAGTGAGCAGACGTAGGAGGTGAGTATCTAGCTGGCTGGCAAGGCCAGTCTCTTCTCGGCCAAGCAGACGACAGACGTCCATCACCAGAAGAAAGGCTCCACGTGTCTCCACCTGCCCAAGTCAAACAAGTGAGTATGAGGAACAAAGAGAAAGAAGGTTTGTGTCTTTGTCTGCTTACTTCCATCCTCGCGAGAGTCTGCATGTGCAGGGGATGGTCTTTGAGAAGCTTTCCAAAAGCAGTGCGGTGGACGGCAAAGTCGCGAGCTAACTGGAGAATCCTGTGAATAAACACAAATATGTACATCATTTAATCAGCTCATTTTTGGTGGTCTTTTAGAAATCAGAGGAAAGGTACAAGTGGTATCCTGCCTTCTCATTGCAGCTGCTGCAGAAATGCTGTTGTGGATCCTGGTTATAGTTAGCATACTAGCTATGGAGGCCACACCTCTCCCTTCTTCTGAGAGCTGTTGTTGGGGAAAAAAGTTATTAAGATTTTTTTTAATGCTCTGATGTCAAACCAAATCAGATGGTGTAGTCTGAAAAATAAAAAAGAAAAAGATTACGTTCCACAAGAAAGATGGTTGTTGCAGCGGAACGTACCCTGTCTGTAAATATTCAAGTCTGAAATTATTCTTAATACCAGTGATCACAGTGATCATCTATAAACAGGAGCTGTGTCCACATTGCATGGCATTGTTTGGTATAAGTGCAATAATATTAATTTATAGAGCAGTTGTCTAATCATATACACCCACAAAAATGCAGGGATATTTTGTCTTTCAGTATGAAATTTATGGAAAATGTAAGGAGTTCATGTCACAGTGATATTTAATCATGAAAGTACAACATTTAAGTAGTACAGTGGTAATTCCTTTATCTCAAACTATTTTTTTTTAAACAAAAGGTAACATTTTGTTGTGGGTATACCACAACAGAAAATGTCTGCACTGCACTGATCACAATGGAGCAGTCATCAGTACTGGATGTGGCCAAAGGACGTCCACTTATACGTCTTCCTGTGACTCTTCCTGTTTCTATGTGAAGCTGTTACAACCTGCTGATGACACTGTGACACTCTTAAGTTCAGTAGCAACTTTCCTCTGACAACATCCTGTTCAGTTCCTCACAATGGCCAGGTATCGTTCACATGATTGTTAAGTGTTGTCTTGGTCTCATGATGTTAATGTGAACAGCATCATGAAGGACTTTTTAAATACAAGTATCAATTCCATTTCTCCTTTTTCCTGTAACTGAAGAGCATTTCCCTTAACTGGTAGTGTAATATTCTATAGCCTGGCTGGCCATACTAATTATTTTCCTTTCCGATTCAAAAAGCATTTCTTTCTGTTTTATCTGGATTTGACTTTGATTTCCAGGGAGCAGTACCAACAGATGCAGAAGAGACGATATTGGATAGACGTACAGCAAATAAGAGAAACAAAGCATGTGACACAGGCACAGCAATGACCAGACTGGTACCAACTAAAGTAGAAACACAGGTGACTGAAGTTATCAATCTAATGTGTTAGCAATTCCAGCGCCATCTTGGTTCTTTTGAATAGCATCTCTTGGGTCAATGCATAAAACCTGACCCCGTCAGGTTGTGACTGCTTTTGTAGGCTCTGTACTGGAGGAAATAGCTGTGAAATGGAGAGGAGTCAGACCCAGTTCATGAGAAAGAACTTTTGAGAAGTGAATCGGTATGGCTGACCACGCTTCTAATTCTGGGAATTGTTCACTAATACAGAAATTGTTCAGAAGGCTATGGTGGAAGAAATTGCCCTTCAATACCATTATAAGCATGTAGCAGAAGATTTTTTTTTTTTTTAACTATTGTTATTTTGTGGTATTTCATGTGGTATGGTTCCATTCAGCCATGGTTAGATTTAGGGGCCGCAACAACACAAAAAAGGCCTTTTATAGTGCCTGTGTTTGATTTGTCTTTCAGGGCAAACACTGCACACTCGACGGCATGATGATCTGTCATTCTTTCGAGCTACAGTCAATGACCCGAATCATTTTCTCAGGAGATGGTGGGAAAAGTTGCTTTGTATATCTGCAAAGTGATCTAACGATGGCATAAAGGGCAAAGCTTTGTTGGTGTTTAACGTCAAGCCTTCTTGCAGTATTTAGCTCTTTGCTATGGAGACCTGCCAGATGAGAAGCTCGCTGATTACTCAAAATCAATGTAAACAGAGGTTTTGCTTATTCTCATTGTACAAAACTTTGGTATGAACTAAATCAGCTTAACCTGGCTTTGTTCTAACACATTCCCTTTCTGTAACAGCTATAAAAACCATTCAGCATTACTGTAATAGGCAATGATAATATGCTTGTGACTGACCCTGAAAGCAGGCAGGCCGTCCAGCAGCAACTCAGCAGTCGGCATCTGCCGCGTTCCCAGCTTGTCCTTCAGTCTTTGAACCTCTATGCCCCTCAGTAGACCATCCTCATCTCGACTCACCTCTGCATAAAAAAGAGACAAACCCCTGCTACCCTGTGGAACGTAGACAAACACAAAACATAATTCTGAAAGCTGTTCATTCTGCGCTGCATGATGAAGCATGCAGGTAAGTCAACAGTACCGGTTTGGTTGTTCCTGTTCCGTCCTGCACTCTGGCCAGAGTGAGAGTCATGTCTGCGTCTGTGGCAGACGTGAACCACTTGAAGCCGTGTAGTTTGTATGAGCCATCAGTTTGGGGAACAGCTATTGTCTCGGTGCCGCTGGCTGAGAACAGAGTAGAAAAAGCTCACAGCATATTTACTCTTTTTAAATGTCCAGATAACTTATGAGAGAAATAAAGTGGGGCAAAACTGCAAGTGGCTTATGAATATATTAGAATCACATTCTTTGAGTTTCACAATTCAAATATGCAGCATAAGAAACAAAGTGTCTCTCCAAGTCTGCTATTTAATCAGATCTGTTATATAAAATCAAGCTGTGTGGTCTCCATTTGCAAACATTTGTGCTACAAAGTGAATCATTTTAAAGAGCTCTGTGACTTAAAACATGATCCTGTGATAGGATGCTACACTTGCAGTAAGATGGTTTGTGAAATTCATCCCTGCTGGATAGTCCACAGTTAACTGTAAGTGATATTATAAGAAACTGTAAGTATTTGGGAGCAGCACCATCTGTGTAAAAAACACCGTCCCATCCCACCGTCCCATCCAACATCATAAATAGACGCTCTCCAAGTACCGTGAATTATGATGTGTGAGGGTGCTCACATTCATCTGGAGCTTTGCAGATATGCATCTTTCCAGTCTTCCCTGTGCTAGTGGCTTCCTCCGCTTATTCCAGGAAAAGTAAACAGGATCACCATGTGTGTCGCCACCCCAAATGATTTTTTTTCCTTGTTGAATATAAGAATAAATGGAATAGAGCCAAGAATTTCTCATGATTGTCCCAGACTAGACAACTAGACAAAACATTCAGTATGGGTTTTCAGGTAACAGTAAATAACTTCCTGGATAATTCAATGAGATAGACTAGCTAGCACCAACTGTCTGTCCAGACATGGTTTCCGTTTGGAAATGGGACAATCGTGTGTTTCAGCCGTTGCCCTCTGGCAGACATTTCAGGGTGCTAAAAACACGAACAAGCAGACTGAAATACAGTTTTTGCAATAGAGCCATAGCCCTCTTGAATGCAAATACCTGACACTGTCATCCGTCGTTTCAGCTACAGGCCAGGTACAACAAGCATACGTGAAATAGTTCTAACCTCTTCCATGGTACATATGTGCAGAGCTCACATTTATGCCACACATTTCTGTTTATAGTTCTGTCTGTTGCCCCTTACTTTGTACGTAGTGCTTTTTTTTTTCTTTTTTAAGTATATGTCTTATTTAGCTTCTTATTGTTTACTTGACATGTTTGCACCGAGGAGAATTGTGCCCCAATTTTGTTGTGCTTGTGTGCACTACATGACAATGTACAATGACGATAAACACTCTTATCTTATCAATCTTATGAGTGTCTGCATGTCAACATTCTTCCCCATTTTATCCTCCCACTCATGAGGAAGGATGAATGCCCAAAGTATTATAGCACTTTGATCAGTGGTTGCTGCTTTTTTTTTTTTGTTTCAAAGTACTTTATAAATAAAGTTGACTTGGCTTCCTCTCATGCCAAATGGCTGCCTTCTGTCTTCTCTGAGTAGACATTTTAGACATGTGATGTCAGCCATTATTTTTGCTTTGGATCTATATCATTTACACTCTACAGCATCACATTAGTACGTCATGGTTGTTTGAGGTAGAAAATGACACAAAATTAATGATGTTTATTGTTTGTTTTGATTGCATCTGCAAAAATCTCCAAATGCAATGCGTTACTACCACCTAGCAGTTAAAGGTAACACCATTTTGCAGCACTTGGATAGCTACTATTCTCTGCCGAATGAATGGGCACAAATTCCAGAAACACTCTAAAATCTTGTGGGAAGACCTTTGAAGAAGCGTGGAAGCTTTTATAGCTGCAAAAGGGAAACTAACTCCATATTAAAGTATAAGAATTTGAATGTAATGTTTTTGCAGTCCCTGTTGGTGGAAAGGTCAGGGGTCAGACCACTTTTGCCCATATATGATGTGTCATATTGTAGTGAAAAATTCATTAGTTGAAAGAAGGTAACACTGGTTCACACCACATAAATTTAAGTGTCACTACTGACCCACATCAGATCCTCCCCTTCTCTCAGTCATCCACTGTCCAGATGTCCAGAAGCGCTCTGGCTGACGGGTGGTCAAACGACTGTAGGCGTCTCCCACATACCATGGAATACCTATGGACTTTACATACAGCATCAGTCACATCACTCATACACTTGGACATGATATTACTAGATGTTTGGGCATTAAGCGGCGTTATGTTAAGTGAGATTAAAATAAAAACGCTGACATATTGCACCTTACTCAGGATGCTTACTGTTTTCAACACTAACTAAAGTTCTATCTATCTATCTATGTAACCACAGATGCTTAAGTTAAATGCAAGTCAAAAATTGTATGATAAATGTTTGGTTTTCAGCTCAGCTTAATGCCTGTAAAGATTTGCCTGACACTGTGTTAATCATTTTAGTTCATTGAAATTCACCTGGATGACTTTTGCCGCTCCATCAGTCATTGCCAGAGGGCAGGTGTAGAGGCCAGATGAGGGGGAGAAAATGTACAGCTTGCTCATCTGATACACACGGCTGGAACGTGTACACACACACACACACTGTATCTGAGAGGAAACTGACAAAGATATGACATATGTGTCAAAGTGAAAAAGGAAATATTACAGACCAACCTCCACTCCCCAAATGCTCTCTCATAGCCGATGGCAACCAGTCCTTCTTGTGCTGAGAGTTGTTTCATACGTTTCCAGGCATTAGAGGTCACGATGTGATCCACTCTTCTGCCCCAGGGATCAAAGTGCACCAGCCGTGGAGGATTGACCTCACACTCTCTACCCCAACTGTCCACCTCTTTTGCCACATGCTCTCCAAAAGCCCTCAAGTCTGAGAAAACTGCCTATGAAAACATTAAAAATAAATAAATAAAATCACCTCGATTGACATTACTATGAGGTTTGCTGAGAAGAAAGATGCTGCTCAGCAACTAAAGTACCTCAGATTTCAAATGACAGAAAACAGAAATTTGCCTTATGACTGACTTGTGTTTAAAATTTTGAAAAATAGTTACTTAATGCAAAGACTAAATAAAGTATTAAAAGAAAATTGCACATCTGGGCTCAGAATACCTCCTGGGGCAGGTGTCTCTTGAGGTATCCTCTGAGCAAAGCATCCTCAAGAAACGGGTTCTTCAGCACTGGCTGTTCCTGAAAGAAAGATCCTACCCTGGCTCTGCTAAACAGATAGTGACCTGGTGCTGACCCCCAGAGCTGCTCCTCATCAGACCCTCTTGTGCCTGGCTCGGCTACACTAGCTGATCTGATGTGGATCAGGGGTGGAGGAACACCACACCACAGCCTGCAGCAGCTTCTGGCTGCACCTCTGTTCAGGAGGGATGGACACAGGGGCATGGCTTCAGATCTGTTTTCTGAGCAGAGAAGTAGGAGTCAGTCCAATACTGTACTGTCCACCAGTGATTTAAAGGTATAATCAGGATTTTTGCACTGTAGGTTTCAATGTAATATAATATATAATGATGCTGTTCAGGAAATCACAGCACAACTTGTTGATCTTTTTTTCATGCTAAATACTTATTTATTGCGCTGTTTCCTTACGACTGTTAAATGGTTGGTAAACGTCTTTCTTATACATCACCTATGTTTAAACTTTTTTTTTCCTGGTAAAGCATGCTGAAGTTTTTGTCTTCTGGATTGGAGTGATTACTTCTAGCTAACATTTGCTCCGTCCAACGCTTAAAAACAGAAGGAAAAAAAAAGAATTGTTGTGTTGAACAAATATTAGAAATACTGCAGTAACAATTGAATAATAGTAATAATATAACTGAATGTAAAAACATCGAATGTAAAAACATACTGAGTATTGAAAATAAAAGCTTTCGCCCAGTTAAGTGGGTCAAAGTTCATTGGATTCCGTCATCACAGAAGCTTCAATCTTATCTATTTATATTGAGTTTTTTCTTGACATTGATCAATATTTTGACTTTTGATACAGGCATATGTTTGCTGTTTCAACAGTTGGCCTGGCTGTTCGTTTGTGTATCCATTGCTCGCTAACATAACATACACACCGCCACTTTTTTTTTTTTTTTTACAGAAAACTTGTGAATAAAGCTATATGCGTTTTAATGGCAAGCTGTGATTTTTTTAGAAAGCTGCAACTGATATGTCTTTTAAAAACTTAAATATATTTGTGACTTAGCGAGCATGTAAAGGTGCAGCCTTACCTAACGTTAGCCCAACAGCTGTACAGTTGAAACACGTTCCCTTCAAAATAAAAGCTCACCAATGCATTTCATCGTTCCGTACACACACTTATGTCTATGCTCAAGCTCAGCAAACATGCACAGGTCATATAAATAGCTAAATATTCACTACAAGGACATATGACTTACAAACAGGATATTAATCTGGGGTTGGAACTCAAAGGATTTTCACTTTTACCTCAGTTAAATTAAATGAGAAATGTACCAACGCACACCCCATAGTATACATAAATACACTGCTGACTTAAACAACTTTACTTCAGAGTTTTAACACACTACAAGACAAATACCAAATTATGTGTCGGTCTATAGGCAAACTTCATGATACAGGAATAGTGACATAAATGATGAATGTGAAAACTAAGCCAATGCCAGAATGCTTTAATAATCATTTTATTGCTTTTACTTAACAGCTATCAATTTCCCGAAAAGCAATATTTTGAAAATCAACAGACACCAAGTAAAGTGTTGCTGAACCTGTTTTATTGTTTTTACGTACATATTTGTCAAAAATACAGAATCATTTGTTCCAATCAGAACCAACACTGAGAGCATGCACTGTTCAATAAAACATCTTCATGGCATGTTAAAAATATTTTCCCAAGTAATACAGGCACTGAATGATCATGATCATACATTTTTGCACTGAAATATTCTTTTATTTCAAACAAACACAAAACAGTCAGAGATTAATTGCAGGGGATATGAGGGAATATTCATACTGATAAAACCCAGTAAAGAGTGTTTGTGGATGTGGCATCTCACACAGCTGTAAAATCAACTTGGTGCACTTACCAGGATGGAGGAAGATAAAATGCAACACAGTTTCTTCTTTTTTTAGTGTATAAAAGTAAAAGTTACAGTTTAAAGAATGCAAACCAAGTAAACTCAAGTATTGAGACACTTGTTGCCACTCACCGGGTGCGATACACACCTGATGGAGCCAAAACAAACAAAAAAAAACAAATGTTAACTTGTCACGTAAGATGGCTATATAAAAGGGCATACATTAAACCTTCACAAAAGTCAACTGGAATACCATGTTTTAAACAGATAAATGTTTAGTCTTTTAGCAGGTATATAAAAAGGACTAAAAGGAAAAACCACAGGCGAAGAGGCTAACAAAGTAAGAAACTTATGAATTAAGAAGTGGTGGGACTGAGAAATGAAAACATCCCTAAATATTCAGAGCCAGTAAGCAAGTGTCCTTAGGGAGTAATAGCTGGACTTAAAACTACAAGTCTATTTATGTCCATTTTCTCTTCGGTTATATTTCTCTTTAGTCTTCTTTAATCGCCCTTGGTAAGGAGGTCTTCTATATAGGCATCAAGCTCATCATCTGTGTTTATATCAATGTCCTAAGCGCGCCAAGACAAAAACATTAGTTTGGATAACTTTGCACACGTGTTAATTCATCAAATAACACGAGGAGCACGTTTATTCATGTTCACATAATTGTGCAGTCTTACCTCTTGTACTTTCTGCAGAAGTGCAACAATGTTTGTTCGTAGTTTCTGTAATTTCTCATCTGCCTCCTTCAGTTTCAGTTCAGTGCTGCTGTTTTTCTCTTCCACAGCCCTGGCTCTGGCATCAGCTCTGTTCTGGTACGAATTGCACAATGACTGGAGACCCGATTCATACTGCTGGAAATACTCTTTCTAAATGGAGGACAAAAAAAAAGAAAGAAAGAAAGATAAAAAAAATTAAAAGATAGATAGTTCTCCATTCTCAATTAATTTGACCGATTTGATTTTCGGGCTAAGGATCAATCATCTCACCAAAGGAAAGGCCAGTAATTCCTCCGCTGACATGCTGTTAACATCATCCTTTGGAATTCGAAATGCAGGAGGGAAGAAATAACGCAGCATTGTTCTGGAAACATGAACAGTGAATGCAGCAGCACTGAATCAGTAAATAATGACTGAACTTATTATACAAAGAGCACAAATTCACTGCAAGCAGCTCACCTCAACATGGTGACCAGGCTGTCAGTCACCTCTCGGCTGGTTCCAGGTTGAGTAGTGTCCGGCTCCATGGGTGCCGGACCTTTCTCAGTTTCCTGCTGAGTATCAGGGGTCTGAGAGATTGGAGATGGTGGCCGCATCAATCGAACGTCATCACTACCTTTAAACACCCTTAGCGCACACACGCACACACACACACAATGAGACATTCATTATATGTTAAAAAAAAAAAGAAAATAAATAAGTCCCGAATGCAGTAAAGGAGACACTGTAGCTTACCACCGGTCTTTGGGGGTAGATCGTGGTACATAGTCAAATTTTACTTTCCAGCGAATGCTCTGTTTATTTGCTTCCACAGCCACAACTTTACCAGTGTACCACTCCTTATTGACACGAACTTCAACCAAAAGACCCTTATCTGTACGAAACATGAATACCAAATCCTCTTTATTTTTCATGTGACAAGTTAATATTTAGATGGATAAAGCACTTCAACTTACCTTTTTGAGCATTTTTACTATCAATCTCTGGTTCCTTCTGTGGAGGTGCCTGGAAATATAAGAGTTATTGTGATCACAGCAGTAGGGGAACTATTTTACTAACGAGACAGAGTAGTGAAATTATTTGCCACCATTCCAAAAGTTCCTAAGTGATCTAACTTATTTTATGAGAAAGGCATGCTTGCTTGAGACGGGTTAGACGTTAAGAAAATGAGTGCTTTAATTTCAAAGAGAAGATTATTATAGAAGAAAATGTTAATCTGATAATACACCTCTTTAGGCTGAATCTTGTCTTGATTGTTAGAAGATGTGAGTAGCCAGATTTTTTTGGAAGGTAGAGAGACCCTGTAAAGATACCTTTTCTTTAGCAGCTTGCAGTTGTGTGGAATTGGATTTAACCACACCAACAGAGGTTAGTGTGGCTGGTTGCTGTCGTGCATGAGAAGATACTCCTTTCTTTTCAGGCTGAGAATGTGATTTAACCTGTAAGGTCAACATCAGAGCGGTTCTAATTCAAGGTTTAGATGGAGGCTGGACCTACCAATACCTTTGCAAGATTATTGAGGAGTAAATTTAGCAAAACTGCAAGGACATATGTCCAAAAAAAAAACAAAAAAAAAAAACAATAACAACAAACAAAAAAACAATGCCCAAATAGCATTCATTTTGCTGCTGCTGTCCTGCTCAATCATCTTTTGTAAACGTCATGCAAATAAATATTGAGCTTCATGTAATAAGTAAACTGTGTGCTGCAATCTTACCATGCTTATTACTTTTAATTCAAAAATTTTTAATATTTCAAAATATAAATTAATTTAAGGAAGTGAATGGCAGAAAGAATATTAAAAAGGGCATGTGCATGCTTACAGCATCTTGCTCATACCCTTTCCATGCAAGGAAAAGCAATTAAATTAAATATATTTTTTTATGGTTGGGGGAATAACATTCAAACAGAAATAAATTTTAAAAAAAGAACAGGTACTAGAAAACTAAGACTTTAGTATTTGAGGTGGTCTTAGCAACATGTAGGTTCAGCAGAATAGAAACAGCACATATGCATATTGGGCTTTGATAAAACAATCTTTAGTGAATAAGTTCAATAAACATCAAGCCACTTTGTTGGGTTTTGAAACTGTATTGCTGCTCTGTATGTCTATGTGCCTTGAAGAAAAACATGGTAATGTCCAAAATGTCCCAGTCTAAAAACGAAAGGAATGCGTAGGGCTGGGGTGGGTCGTATTTTTTTATACTGCGGTAAAAAAAAAACAAGAAATTACTGGGGTTATGCGGTAATCTGAACCCCCAACCCCCCGGCTCATATTTGTACATAATCAGACCTCGCATTACAGGAAACCGGAGTAAAAAAATAAATAAAAAGTTAAGGCAGTGTTTGTGGTCACAGAGACATACATTTCAGAAATAAAGCTTAGGAGGAAGTGGGAGAGTGTATGAATCTGGTATGGCTGTGTTTAGGTGTCTGTGGACAGCAGTGATGAGTCGCGGGCAAACCACCCAGTTTGGGATGGTGTTTTTGAATTTAGCCGCTGCTAATAGCCATCTTATATGGACTCGATGTAGCGCCTCGGGTGACAGTGACGACTTCATAACCGCAGTACGTGTCAAGTGACCGTGGTGTGGTGGTATGTAGTTACCGCAACCAGGCCTACGAAAGTGCTTATTTGTTTTTAAAGAAACCAATTAGGGGATGTGTAACTGTAACTCCTAATAATGTGCGATTTGATGGAAAAATTAAGCATCATCAAATTTTGCAAGTGATTTTCAAAAATCAATGAATTAACAAAATATATAACATATCTCACCATTTGCTAAAATGTTAACCCAGTTATACTTTTGCTGAAATTAGAAATGCGCCCTACAGTTCTTCTCACCCAATGTCAGCAGGAATCTATTGTCAAGAGTGAAATGCTTTTTTTTTTTTTTTTTTACCTCGTCCAACTTGCCACGTTTGGGGGTGGGAGCCTTCTCTACCACTTTACCACGGTTACTGGCAACTGTGGCCATCTTGGATTTCTTTGTCTGTGGCTCTTCTTCAGTCTCCTCTTCACTTTCTTTTTCCTCCTCCTCCTCTTCTTCCTCCTCCTCTTCTTCTTCTTCTTCCTCCTCCTCTTCCCCACTGTCCTCCTGCTCAATAATTCTCCTGCGTTTTCCAGCAGCTGCTGGTTTGACTGAGGATACTTTGGCAGAGCTCTGTGTAAGGACACAATTATAACTATTTCGTATCGTCGATAAATTTCTTCACCAGCGAAACCTCCTGAATACCTCAAAACTTTGACTTACCCGTGAGCTGCGGCTGGGTGGGGCTGTTTTGGCAGTAGCTTTTGGTGCAGGCTTTGCTGCAGGTGGCGGAGGCTTTGCTGCAGCTCTCGACCTGGATGGCTCAACTTTAGATGGAGCAGGAGGGGTCGCAGGTGTCCGAGTGGGACGCTGAGAAGGTCGTGTAGGCGGAGCACTCTGGGCATTTTTGAGGTGAGCTGGGAGTGGTGGGGAACGTGGGCGAGTTATAGACCTTTCAGAAGACCTTGTTGTCTGAATGAGCAACATGGAAAAAAAAACAAAAAAAAAAACACACAACAAAAATTAATTCAGTGAAATAATGAATAAAAAAAACAAGAGCACTAAATAAACCAGATTAGCTCAACAAGCACTAGTTGTTTTTTTTAAACTTTTTCTTAGTGCAAACTAAGAAGAGCAAGAAGTGACATAGATTTAGTAATTTACACTGAATTTCTTAGTAATTTACACCTAAATATTAAAAATTCAGGGAAAAAAGTTATCTTCTGACTAGGAAATTCAGTAAACAGAAAAATATTTGAGTTTCTACCTGAGAGGAACTCTCTGTTGGCTTCCTGCTGACCTCCAAAGGTAGCTTTTTGATGTCTGCTGCAGATTTGATTGTGCTGGTTTTCTAATAAAAATAATTCAGATTTATATGTCCTGATAAGCACAAACGTTACAGAAAAGGATAGCAAAAAACAAACAGTATACCTGCAAGGCATCTAGTTTCTCCTGCTGCTGTTTGATTTTCTCTGCTAGCTCTTTTTGTTTGTCTTCAGCTGTTGGTTTGTCTTTCTTTAAAACACCACATGGCAAATTCTGTTTCTGTTCAGGAGCATCACACCTAAAAACATGAAGACAATATAATATATTTAAACATTACATGCCATAAAACATCAATGTAGAGGATGCAGTGGAAATTTTGGCAAGCAGAATACATTACGTGAACAACTCAGTTCATGGATTGTCTCTTTGTATTTGTACCTGTCCTGGTTGCTGTCAGGGTTCATGAGACACATCCAACTGTCTGGGTAACGTTTATCCACCGCATCCATTTGGAAAGGCAGAGTTCTCCACTTCAAACATTTATCTAAAATTGAAATACACAATCACAGATCAAGTTTTTGTATTTCATTAGTTTGCTAAATACAGTAAGACTAATTGTAAAGCCCAGTTTATACTTCTCCGACTCAAACACTCTGTAGAGACAAAGTTGTATCCATGGAGACATGGACCTTTCAGACTTCTCCGTTTGCTTGGTGAGTGTTGCAAAGCAACTTGCCTCCAGGACAATAGGAGGCGTAGTATTTTTATTGTCCTGGAGACCTACTATTCCGTCTGTGGTTGTCGCATAAATGAACAATAAACAACCACACACAGGCCAGGTGACGCTTTCTGAAACGAACCCAGAAAGACCCAGAGACCAAGAGAGAGAGTTGTAACGGATCTAGAAATGATCAACATTGAACAGAAAATGCCCCATGGTCAAACTCTGCTGGCATCTGTTTCAGAAAGCGGGTAACGGAGAAACTCAGAGTATGTTGAACCAGAATGCAGGAAACTCTTTTTTATGTTACAGTTTGCAAATAAAATAAATTAAAAAAATCGTATCCTTCCATGCATTCATTGTATTGATTTTCAAATGCTTGCTTGTGAACGAACGAGCCTTTTGGGGATGCACCTTTAGGAAACCGGAAGAGCCAGGTAGCTGACCAATCACAGACGTGCTCTATCTGTAGGGTCTCAGTCGTTTCTACAGACAGTTAAAAAAATTGGGCAGGTATCCATCACCCGTTGGAGAGGGTTTTCAACGTTGGAGAGGGTTTTCAACGTTTGAGAGTATTGACAGAGTCTGAGAAGTATTGACTAGGCTTTAGCGTTAATGTGCATCTTACCACACTGAATAGTAAGTGGTATTTCCATTGCACGACGCCTCTTGTATCTCAATTCTGATGATGGTGGTGCAGACCAGCTGGCAGACAGATATCCAAACTCATCCCAGAACTTCACTATGCCTTTTTGGGCTGCATAGAAAATGCCCAATAAATAAGAAATCCATACAGCAACAAGGTTGTTATTAAAATGAAAATGCATTTCAACCAGCAGATTAGTTCATGTGGACATTTTTAAGACACTGACTGCAATTTTCTTTGCAAATTTTGATTTCAGATTTTCTTAAAAAGGTGTAAGCTTCCAATGCCAATTTTGGCCAATCCTGCTTAGAATTGTAATAAACTGAGCAAGATAATGATCTTATGTTTTAAGTCCCTTCACGTAAAAAGAACAGCCCACTAACATATGTAGTATCAAACATGAATCTTATAATTAAGAAAAACTTACCAATGTTAGTGTCCTTCCAGTACTGAGCTAAATGTTCACCCATGGATTTCAATAAGTGTCGATATTCTTTTGCATCTGCAAAGTCTTGTTTGTTGTGAGTGGGCTCCAGAACCAGATATGGGACATCTACAACTCCAACCACACCACCACATGCCCTTAAACACACAAACCACATTATTGTTAATCATTTATGGTTAAGTATTCTCATTTTTAGCCTTTGTGCATTTTACTTACATGCCTCCCTCCAGCTGGGGCCCCGTCTTCTCATACATTTTGATGAGACGAGAGCAGTTGTACACAAACATCCCGTCAAGGTCTCTCTGTTCAATATTCACTCCAAATATAAAGTTTAAGTCCTTGGGTTCTTTTAATGCTCTGGGGAGACAAAAAGATGGTATTGGAGAAGAAAAATACACTTTATCGTGTTCTGTTTGGCTGCCTTTTTTTATTACTTAAAATAACATAGGCTAGTTGACACAGTACTGTGAATAATGATCATTATTATTTTATTTTTTTCCAGCTTCAGCCAGCATCTTCACTGGGTGTTTTGCTCTTGTTCTGGGGTTGATATGCACACTTTTGATTTTCCCATTATGTCATATAAGGAAGCGGTGTTTGAGGTGTGCCTTAAAATACATCTACATCTGTTTTACCAATTAACTCAAATGTTGTCAATTAACCTATCAGAAGCTTTCGAAGCCATGACATTATCATCTAGACTTTTCCAAACTGATTAAACTTATCATAATCATTTTAGTGTATGTAAACGTCTAACTTTGAAGAAAGTAATTTAAAAAAAAAAATAAATCTAATTATTCAGGCATTTAGCAAATAGAAATTATCTTGGAAATCCTAACTGACCTAAAACTAGACAGTGACTAAAACAAACGAAAAAGGTTCTATGATTTTATTCAATGTATGTAATCCTTTTTTAATGAAAAACAATCTTAACATGGAGACTAAGCTTTACAGTTAAAAGTTAATGTATAAATAGCATATTACATCCTGTTTAAGAAAGTACTGATTGATATACTACCCAGCCCAAAAGGTAATGCATCAATAAACAGGTTTCGTAGTTTTACATACTTCTGTTTGGCTTCAAGATTCCTTTTTCTCATGTCAGCTTCTCTTCGCAGCATCATGGCTGAATCCTGAACTTTTCGAAGAATTGCCTAGTGGAACAAATGAAAGTATAAAACCAATTCATGCCAGATTTTGTCATATTTCATATAAAGGGCTTCAGATTAAGAGAATTAAGCAGTGATGGGAGTAACAGCGTTACTTTTTTCAGTAACAGGTAATCTAATTACTATTTCCAGCATATTAAGGCCGTTAACAACAATTAAATGGGGGGCGATACAAAATAAAGCAACTCAATGAAGCTCTCATCATCCGACTTGGTTCTCAGCTGCAGGAGCTACAAACTTGTTTTATTCTTTTTGGCTTTGATAAGTGAGGAGGGAGAGGCGAGAAAACCGCATAAGCAATGATGATTGGCTGAGGTAGAGTAAGCTTTCATGGTAAGCCAATCAGAGGCAGTGTTCAGTTTACACACAAACCACGCACATATTCTAGCAGGGGAAAAGGGCAGCAATGGAGAGTTGGGAGGGAAAGTTGGTGTTTTCAAAGTGGAAGTACAGACACTACTATATTCTCCTTCAGATACAGGGCAAGAACATAAATGTGAATTGTACATTATGTCCCAGAGTGCAATGTTTTCCCAGGTCATTATAATCTAATGAAGCATCTCTCAACGGCACACACTTCTACGAAACTAGAGGCCAAAAACACCATTGTTGATGATGAGAGCAGGCCAGGGGTTTGTTTCAAAAAGCGGGTAATGTAGAAACTCCAAGTATATTGAACTGGAATTCAGGGAAAATTATTTTTCTGTTTCAAAAAGCGAGGTTACTGAATGCTGAGCCAGAGGGTTCAGCTGACCAGTTTCAGAAACTGAGGCAACTCATTGTTGGAGTCTATTACCATGGGAACTGACTAAACTAAACCTGGTTGGGAGCAGGGCTGGAACTGTTTGCATTTTCTTATACTGCAGTAAAAAAGCAAGAAATGACTGCGGTTATGCGGTAATCTGACCCTCCCCCAGCGTGTATTCATCTATGATCAGACCTCACATTACAGGAAAATGGAGTTAAGATTAAAAAAAAAGTAATAGCAGTGTTTGTGGTCACAGAGACACGTTTCATAAATAAAAGCTTGAAGGGAAGTGGGTGAATCTGGTATAACTGCGTTTGTGTGGCTGTGGACAGCAGTGACAGGTTGCTGGCAAGCGAGCCGTCTTTT
>JBAMYA010000024.1:7848376-7883492 GCA_037176975.1 Arrhamphus sclerolepis | reverse complement strand
TAAACTCAATGTAGCACCTGGGGTGACGGTAATGACGTCATAACTGCGTAGTTACAGCAACCAGCCCTAGTTTTTTTTTGTTGTTTTTTTAAATACCACCCCCCCCCCCACCCCCCCCTTTTTTTTTCTCCCCACCCCCTGTGCTCATTACCTGACTGTAGTCCTGGCATTGCACTCATTCTGCCAACTGCGGGAGGGTCCTGCACTGAGCTCAAGTCTCCTTCTAACTTGAGGAGTTAGCAGACCCTTCTTTAGGGCAACCAGCAGTTTCACTTCAATATACCAGTTTCTTTCTGTCTCCTCCACCTCATGAAGCTGAAACGGGTTCAGTTCAGTCCAAAAACTGATCATATAACAATCATTTTGGAGACGTCTGAATGATGAAATGTCGCATTTTGCGTCAATGAAGTATGTTGATGATCTGAATAGTTTGATACAGTCAAACCAGCCATGACTTCTACTCATGACACCCTGATGATTTTCTTAAAAGTGTCCAGTGTCCAAAAATCCAGACAACAGATTGGGACCTTTCATTGTTGCTAATAAAGGTTTATCCAACATTAAGGTTCTGTAAGTATCAATAGGGACTGAGCAATGTGGAGGCTGATGAGCTGCAATCAAGTAAAGTATGAAAATGTAGGAAGTGCATATGTCAACTTGTTGAGGCCTAAACTTTTTCCTTTTAAACATACAATCATTTGCAATAGATAACTCAGGTATCTTACCCGCGAATCTTTGGACAAGTCATTGCCTAACCTGGCCTCCATAGCTACACGCTTGCTCTCTGCCTCTCTAGCCTTCTCTTCCGCTGAAACAAATAGATAAGACAATAAAGTCAATTTAAATGAAGTCTAAAACCAAAATGGAATTTATAGAAGGATTACACTACTGACTCACCAATTTTCGCAAGGTGATCTGCTTTTTTCACTTCTTGTTCAGCGCGTGTTTTGAATCGAGTTGATGTATATTTATAAACCCTTTTTGGGGAAAAAAACACAAGAATATCAATAAAAGTTCAGTCAATCGAGCCAAAAATAAATAATAAATTAAATAATAATGTTACATTGTAAGACCACGCTGTATTACCTTGGTTTATAGAGACAGCACGAGAGTCTCTTAGTCCTGACTTTATGTCCCTGAATAAAAATCCTCATTCGTGGGTCAATGTACAAAACAGCAGTGTATGCTCTGAATGACCTCTTCTCTGGTTTCCTGTGAAAGATGCAGTCAATATTCAGTACATTTATGATTGACATGAACTGTCCCTTTGGAAATTACATGAAGTAGTGACTGAACTCACACTCCTTCAACAGGTGTTCCAGCCATCATTATATCCTGGTGATCTGTCTCTACATCCAGCTCTGGCTCTCCATTGTCCATCAGCTTCAGATTATAGATGATCACAAGAGTACCTGTGAATAAAAGTAAAATTAAATAAATCCATATAATTTAGCAAAAATTAAGATCAAAGAAATTTACTACCGGACAGACACAGATAGCAAAAGTACACTTTATGCCAAAACAAACTTTCTTATTCTTACCACTGCTGCCTTATATTTTGTTTAACTGCTCCATCAGCTGCTGCTCATTTTTAAAAGGTGAGTATTTGAAGATAAGTTCTGTCTCAATTGCATATTTTTCAGGATCACAAGTCAGTGGCTCTTTAGTTTTCAGATCCCAGGAGGGGAGAGGTACTATAACCTGAAAAGACAAGAGTAAAAACCTTTAACCTTTAATGCCAAGATAAGTTAAGTTTCCACATGCTCTGGATGCAGCTCAAGATCTATTCAAATATTGCATGTCACTATTATTGTGATATTTTTCTTTTTATTCTTTTGACAGAACCGCACAGCTTGCATTCTACAGCATGTTCAGAAATGGTTTGTTTTTGAGATACATTGAATGGTGTGTGTAATGTAATCATAGTTGAGCCATTTTCAAGCAAATGAACAATTCATCCCAAAGCACAACAAATGTGAAAGGCCTGAACCAAAGCCAGCATTTCATTTGTCCTATACGGGCTACTGTAATAACATGGCAGTCAAAAGTAGGTGATGGACAAAGGAACCAGCAATATGTCTGGATATAAATGTCAAAACACATTAATATTAATATATCCAATTAATAATTCGATCAAATCCTTCTATTAAAAAAAAGCAAGAAAAACGACAACATTCAGTGTTAAAACATTCTATAAAAGAGTAACTACTAACCTCATCAAGTCCCTCTTCTTCATGGAAGGTTCTTGACAGAAAAAGGCAAGTCAGTGCGTTATCCTTTTTTGTGAACAAAATGAAGTCTTTCCCAATTCGCATCGAGCCGCTGTGGAGGCATTTTAGCAGTTTGTGAAATTGTTTGAATACAAGAGTATCATCTGAAAATCCAATTAGCACAGAAAAACTGTATGATGGACTTACGATTTTAAACCATTGCCATACTGTCCAATCTGAGTGGACTCGGGAGACCGTTTATTTGACTTTCCAAACTGAATCACATGGGTTGCCTCATCTAGTGAAACAAAGATCTTTCTCAGACATAAAACGCATACAATACCTCGCGGGGAAAACTTACTACGCACCTACATGACTAACTGTTCAATATTATACATAAAATCAGTCATAATAATTAAGAACAACAGTGACAACCTCCTAATACAATAAGTCACACTTACTAGGGTCCATCCCAATACCATCATCCAAAAAACAGAGCATAAAACCGCCACGCAGTTCTGGTCTTTTTTCTGTCAAAATAATAAGGACAGAAAAATGATTAGGAGCATGACAGGGTATGCGCCAACATGTCAAAGGTAAAAGTAAACTTATGAATACCTGTGTAGATGTCTATTCTTGTGGCATTGGCATCCCTGTGAAACAGTGAAACTTTCAAATTACAAGAAAGATCTTTGCACAATTCAGTTTATTCAGGCTTCAAACACTAACAATTAATGTAGGTTCAACTACAAATCACTGCGAGTACCTTGAATTGTCCACAAGCTCAGCCAAGGCTCCAAATAAGAACTCGTGAGTTGTCCTGAAATCAGAGAATTATTTCTATTAATATAAAGACAACAGGGCAAGAAGGTTTAAAAACAAACAAACAAAACAACCTTTAAATTTGTGTTCCTTTAACGGTGTTGGAACAGTATTCAGATAGCGATTCAACAGTCAATTAATTTATAACCTTTCCACCAACTCATGAAATTCCTTAGATTGACATCCTGACTGTACACTGAGGGGTTTAGAGGGGCTACATAAAAAGAAAATAATAAGATCCATTCATTTTGCAGCATTCACACAGTTAATCTTTATTTTGCTTCTATAGTGTAGAAGCAAAGAGGTTCAAAGAACAAAAGATATAACACACGATTGAAAATTGCTCTAGTCTTAATTTGTCCATGACGTCTAGCATCTATTTATGAGGAACTATGAAGTTGCATTCAATGTAAACTCACTTCTTACTTAATTGAGAAGTTCATATTTAAGTTGAGTCCAGTCAGTCAAATTTAAACTTGCTCATTCATTAAAATAACTTCGAAGACTAGTTAGTTGCAAATGTAAGAAATATAGTGCTCAAATGTGTTTTTCAAACACGATTTACTGTTGCTGTTTTAGGCCAACTGTGGGTCTTGCAAAAACAGCCGATGTGTGTTACCTCTGTATCTAGTGGGAATTTGTAAGTTTTTGTTTGTTTGTTTGTTTTAATTGAGTGCTGAATGAAACCCATAAATAGATACTGATGATCAGAAAGCTGGTACTTACGAATTTGTGTGCAGGTACTCGAAGGTCAGCTGAGCCCTGCTCAGGTTGCTGTAACTTGAATAAGCCATGGCCTCCGACAGTTACTGCTTATTTTCTTATTGGGCTCCTGTTATCTTCTTCCTGGTCAGACGAACTCTTTAATACAGAGCTTTTGTCCTAAAAAGGAAGTTTAAAAAATACTCTGATCAGTCTGCCCATGTCAGCACAGTTCAATACTCCACCTGCTGGCAACCTGAATGTTAAATAACATGAGCTACAGTGGACATTTTACAAAATGTAGCTACGATCGAGCTTTATGGTAAGACTAGTAGATGAAGGTGCCACCAACGTACCCACGTGGGAGGCCTGCAGGAGAAAAACAAAATGTTGTGACTAGAGGGGGGGGGCTTTGGGCACGCTTGGAACTGAAGAGGTTAACCTGTGCGTTTTCATGCAAAAGTCATTCATAGATCTAGGTAATGCCCAATTGTGTGTTATAGCAAACGTGTGATATTAACGGTTCGTGAGTTGCGAACCAACCGTTAGTGATATTTAGGCTTTTAGTAGCTAACGAACGTTAGCGTCTGTGTTTATGAGGTAACGTTGGCTAACTAGCCGCAGACCGTTGAAGAACACAAACCACATTTTTCGTCGACCCTGCCGTTCTTATGTCGACATCATGCTTGCTTTGCACTAGTATAATGACCTTTCCACGTTGGAATAAATAGTTCGTAACCTTACGTTTTCTCTTCTTTAACATGAAACAATCCAACAGGCCTCGCAGAAACCTGTCTCCAGCGTCGATGCTTGGTTTCCTCTGCCCTGTGCAAATCCCGCCTCTACGTTTCTACAGCGAGCCAATGGAAAGACACCACTATAGGTTCTTAACGATGATTGGACCAGATCCCTAGTTACGTAGACAAAGTCTGATACCGGTAAAAGCAAGCGGGTGCAACAGAACTGCAGTGAGTGTCACTCATTATTATACAGTCATTGGTGTCACTGCAATGGTGTTCTACAAAGATAAAAATGTGATACAAATGTGGTCTGATAACTGATAACTGAGAAAAAAGAGAGAGAAAACAAACAAACAAGTGCGATGCATGTGTTTATGGTGCTGCCAAAACAGACCAAACAATGTAAGAGAAAGCCTTAATCATCAATCACAAGTACATCAACACCATTACCTTTGTTGATCAGTTAACTAATATTTAAAGCTACATTATACTGCCAAAAATGTTCACTCACTCATCCAAATAAATGAAATCAGGTATTCCAACCACTTCCATGACCACAGGCGTATGAAATCAAGCACCTAGGCATACAGACAGTTTCTTTTATTTTATTCCTTTTATTTGATAGGGACAACGCAGTAGATATACAATAAATGAATCTGATGTGCTGCATATAGAGACGTAGCTACAGCAAATTTTCAGCTCATGTTCTACAAACATTTGTGAAAGAATGGTTCGCTCTCAGGAGCTCAGTGAATTTCAGCATGGTACTGTGATAGGATGCCACCTGTGCAACAAGTCCAGTCATGAAATTTCCTCGCTCCTAAATATTCCACGGTCAACTGTAAATGGTATTATAGCAAAGTGGAAGCGACTGAAAATAACAGCAACTCAGCCACCAAGTGGTAGGCCCGTAAACTGACAGAGGGAGGCAGCAGTTGCTGAGGTACATAGTGCACAGAGGTTGGTAACTTTCTGCAGATTAAATTGCTACAGACCTCCAAACTTCATGTGGCCTTCAGATTAGCACAAGGACAGTGCATAGAGAGCTTCATGGAATGGGTTGAAGCTGCGTCCAAGCCGGACATCACCAAGTGCAATGCAATGCACTTGTAGTGGTGCAAAGCACGCCGCTACTAGACTCTAGAGCACGTGGAGATGCACTCTCTGGAGTGATGAATCACGCTTCTCCATCTGGCAATCTGATGGACAAGTCTGGGTTTGCCGGTTGCCCAGAGAACAGTGCTTGTCTGACTGTATTGTGCCAAGAGTAAAATTTGGTGGAGGGAGGATTATAGTGTGGGGTTGTTTTTCAGGGACTGGGCTTGGCCCCTTAGTTCCAGTGAAAGGAACTGTAAATGCTACACCATACCAAGAGATTTTGGACAATTCTATGCTCCCAGCTTTGTGGGAACAGTTTGGAGATGGCCCCTTCCTCTTCCAACATGACTGTACACCAGTGGACAAAGCAAGGTCCATAAAGACATGGATAGTTTGGTGTGGATGAACTTGACTGACCTCAACCCAACAGAACACCTTTGGGATGAATTAGAGCAGAGACTTAGAGCCCAGTGTGTGACCTCACAAATGTGCCTCTGGAAGAATGGTCAAAAATTCCCATAAATACACTCCTAAACCTTGTGGACAGAAAGCTGTCCACAAGGTAAATGCAGGCGAGCCAATACTTTTGGCAATATAGTGTAAGTTTAAGTCCTTGAGAAGTAAAATTGTGAAAAGAACCAAAATATATTTCAGCAATAAAAAAACAAAAACAAAAAACATTGTGTAAATGAGAAGTTAAATGAAGGTCTTCTGACTTTTTGTAGCCCTTAAAAGAAACATTTAAAACATTACAATGCCTTCTTTTGTTCATTTTTGGTTCAGGCTTCAACTACATCCATTGTTCTTCAATTTGAAGAAGGGAAAAAGTTAGTTAACGTTCAGGTGAGAAGCACAATAGAAACTAGACACCTTCACACACACACGTGTGTGCGTGTACATTCCTTTGAACTAATGCTCACTGTTTGATTGACATCCTCATTTTCATTTTGATACAAACAACTCCCCACCTTTAATCTTCTCCTTTTACTATATCCAGTTGAAATCACAAATGTCCTGGTATTTGGTAGCATTGTCTTTAAACAGTATGACTTGGGTCAAACACATCCACGAGCTTGAGCAAAGAATCCTGAGCCACAGCAGTGGACTGAGCCCAGGGAATTACTGGAGCACTCAAGCACTTAGTGATCAATTGCTTTTATTAGGTGTAACACGACTAACATTTAAATGTCCAGTGTCTTCCTCAGAGTCAAATGAGGTGAGCAATGCTGCTGCCAGGACACTCTTGAAAAAGAGGTTTTTAATCTCAATGAGGCTATTTCCTGGTTAAATAAAGGTTTAAATAAAATAAATAAATAAATAAATAAAGTCTTGAACGCAAGTGACTCCTTCTGGTATACTTCCACAAGTTTCTCACACAAGTCTGCTGGAAATTTGGTCCAGTACTCCTGACAGAACTGGTGGAACTGAGTCAGGTTTGTAGGCTACCTTGCTCACATACGCTTCTCAAGGAAGTTATAAAGAAAAAAAACAAAACATAAAGCATTGATTGTTAAATTTACATTCAAATGACAAGTTAAAGGTCTTCTGACTTATTGTGTCCCTTAGAAGAAACGTTAAAAACAACATTAAAATGACTTCTTTCTTTGATTTTTGGTTTAGGGTTTGACTACATCCATTGTTATTCAGTTTGAAGAAGGGAAAAAAGAAGTTAGTTAACATTCAACTGAGAATCACAGTAGAAACGAGACACCTGCATTTTTCACTTTTTATTACTGTTTTGTTTATGCTAAACCAATGACTCCAATTTACAAAATACAAATGGAATTTAAATAATCATTTCTTCCCTTTTCTATTAATTTGAGCAAGACACATTTGGTTCTATAGCATTTAAAAAGAAAAATGTGCATAATTTTTACATTCACAAAAAGATTACAAAAAGATTTTTAATTGGACAAGCAATTAATTTAAAAATATATTCTTAAAAAAAATGTAGGGAACATTTCGATCACACATTAGAAAATGATGAGCAAAAGTCTTTACTGATGCAATTTTATAGTCAATTGAGAAGAAAAAATGCAATTCGTTCATTCTGTCAAAACCAAAATAATTTTTGTCCATTTAATTCTGATTTGTGACTGAGTTTGAGTCAGACTCTAATATTCATGAGATGTATATAAATACCAGTTCTTCTCACTCAAACTGACATAGCCACGAGTACTTTACCAAAATTAATTTCTTGGGCTTCATACAGGACTGTTTTTTTTTGCAAAACTGAGCGGTACTCTCCACAATGTCTAAACTGCAGTCTTTTGTAAATGTCACTAGGAGCAAGGCTCCAAGTATTGGTTCTCTTTCAATCACCAGCTGATTTCTTTATGTTGCAACAGGATTTTTTTTAAATTAGCTGTCAATCAAGGTCTCCTGTAAATACAGTAAAATAGCAAAATTAGTCACTGTATATTTTTTTACACATAACACATATAACACATAGGACAAAAATGGAAATCAACAAGTTCTTTAACACAAACAAACAAACAAAGAAGTGGTCAGAGCTCTTCGTACAAAAATAAAATTGAAAAAGACTTACGTTTTGGGGGTCCAATCCATTCCAGTGGTGGCGACGTGGAAGTGAATGTGTCAGACTCAGAGATGCCAAAATTACAAAACAAAGTACAAGAAGACACAAACTGACTTCCAGCAGATGTCGCTCTGCCAAATTTTGCTCCTCCTGAAGAATAGCAACACAGAATGAAATAAAGGATGAAAAAACGTCTAAACCAGTATAAGTAACATAGTTTTTTTGTTCAAGTGTGATACACTACCTTTGTTAACATGACGGTAAGTGTAGGGTCAATCTTAGAGTGCATGCTGTAGCAGGTTTGTGATGATGCTGGCGGCTGATTGCTCGCCTCTACATGGATGGTTGAAATATTTTTTTCTGTTGCAGGGCACTTTGGAGGAAGCCTTTATATTTAACAACACAAAATGTCCACAAAATCCATTAAAATAATTTAAAAAATGAATTTATGAACCAACAAACACTCTTTTTAGATTGTGAGTTAAATTCAAAGTTTAAGTCTGAATGAACTTACAAAGTCATAGGCAGCAGGTTTGTTTGAGCACTTATGGTGAGACAGGTGACGTCATCATTCCCAGATATACTCTCTATTGTCAAATGAATGCTCTCGTTGTCTAGGAGATTAAACAAATGCAGTCAGAATGTATTAAACAGAACTTTACGTCATACCAAAACTGATCTATTGCAAACCAAACCTCCAAGATGAATCTGACTGGCTGTTAATGTAGTGAGTAAACCAAAGTCTTTCAAAGAGCCACTTGGTGAGCTGGTAGTCACAACCAGCGGTACCCTGAGGTGCAAAAGTTCAACAGTCAAGTTAACTGAAGTGCTGTGATCCTTTTCCTGCTTCGCAGGAGTGAGTGGAACCGAGGAAACGTCCACAAATGAACTTCCATTTGCTTTTTCACATAAGTAGAATTGTGACAAGGAGGAGAGTAGTTGGTTCCAGTCCTACAAGAAGAATAAAGAATTTAAATGTTGGTAAAATGCATACATGGATTAAGTAAAAGCCTGCAGAACATGTTTGTTGTGTATGACAAGACAATAAAAAAAGATTGCATAACAGAAGATAAACTAACAGCTGATCTTTCAAACACAAACTAAAGGCATCACTTAAATGTTAAATGTTCACAAAGGTTTTTAAAGATATAACATGTTAACGAGACCTTACCTTCATTGTGTCAGGATTGGGCAGAGTATGAGTATGGCTATAAAAGCTAAGGCAGATAAATGAGATGGCCAAAGTCAAGAGACACAGGAAAAAAGTCACGCCTGGAGGATTGTGAGATATATAATCTCTAAGGTTGACTGGGTGGCAAAAACCCATCGCTGGAGTTCACATACAGTCAGGCCTTAGACTGTGGCAAGCTGTAAGCAGAAAAGTATGGAGTTATTATTACTTCTACAGTACTATTACGAGATTTTTTTTTTCTGTGCGTGTCTCGTATTTTATACATTAATAGATTCAGAAACATTGAGTTATGACCAAAAGAATTTCTCTACCAGAGGTTATCACAATCGGAACATGGTTGATCGAAACGTGGACTTAGCTATAAGTCAGAAGTCACAACAAATTAAATGATTTACAATCACAACCTTCAGATATTACAGTTGGCAATCACAACCAATTGCTTTCCATTTATTACTGTCCTTGTTTCGAAATAAGTATTCATGTGAAACACATTATCATACCTTGAAATGATATTTTCGAATCACGTCGCACGTTCCAATGTAATGTGGTTTAATTGTATTAAAACAAAAAGTAGACTATAGTTCATATTTGTCAATGCATCACCAAAATAACGACACGACAAATGCTGTCAGTATACGGTAGTGCGCATCATCATCACGTCACCACGACAATGACGTAAGTCACGTGACTGAGACCAAACAGCCTGATCCCAGATCAGTTGAGTAAGGTCTGGGATCGGTTGGAGTGTTACGTTTTTTTTCTTTCTTCTCGTTTAAATAATTTCTACATTAACAAAACTTGGTCCTTGCGTTTCAGCAAGAAAGTACAACAAAGAGCCAGAGAGCCCCAACAATTGATCACACTTCTGCAGAAAATAACATTTTCCCTTTTTTTGGTGTAATTATAGAAACCAAAAACATTTCCCAAGTATAAAATAAATTCTTTGGTGAGTAAATACTCAGACTGCATCACTGCAGAAATGAGGAAATTTGGGGCATAACTTCCAGAGAAAAAGATCAGTGCAAATAAAAAAAGCAAGGGAAATGGCTATTAAAAAAACTGGAGTGCAAACGACCTCTGAATGAGAATTATATACAGCCTTTTGCCGCTGGATTTCAAAAGTGGCCAGTGTCAAGAGGTTCAGTCTAACTGCTTTGGTTGTTGGGTATGTGTTTTGTTTTGTTTTGTTTGCAACCTTTTGGAGCTGCAGAAGGTGGAGAGGATGGAAAGGCCGAGGTGTGCTCTCTTCAGTCGTCAAAGGAAGTGCAGCCGCTGCTGAGCCTTTTTCACCTGGGAGGAGGTGTGCAGGGACCCAGACAGTCTTCCATGTGTACTCCTAGGAACCTGGTGCTTTTATGCATCTCCACAATATGTCACTTTAATAACTCACACTGACCATATATTTAAAATGAGAATGCAAAACTGTTTAATTAACAAAATAGGAAATCACTTAAACATGGATTATTACAAAATATAACATCTTCAACAATCACTCAAATCATGACTTAGGTCATGATCAAAACAATGCTGATATCAATATTGGTGAATATTGTAAACAAGTATTGTCATCTTCTAATGTGAGCCTCCACGGTGGATCAGCCGTGCTGACCATGCGGGACAATTTGAATCAAAGTTGCATTAGGAAGGATATCTAAAGTATAACTTGAGCCAAATCAATCATGCCGACCACTTTACAGTAGGGACCCTGAACAGGGAACAGCTGAAGAGGACGTTAAATTTAAATTAAATTAAAATAAAATTCTGCGCTTTTCTGCATTTCCATACAGTCTGTATGGTAATGTAAGTTTGTAAATTATTATTCTTATTTTAGAAATAAGAAATAATTTATTAATCAAATGTGGAACTCCCTATATAGAAGCAGAGATTCTTGATGCTTAGTGATGTTGCCAAACACTGAAAACAATTCAATAAGCTTTGATTTATCATGCAGAATGCAACACTGAAATGGTGCACTACTGTTCTGACGGTAACTGGCAATTGTGTTTATCATTTCCCTTTGTCATGATTTCAAAAAGCAAAGCTTCAACTTTCATTTGCATTTGTACTGATCATGATTAAAGGGTCCATGTGACTTTTATGGGCTTGAAAGTCCAAACATCTGGATGACCCATATGCATCAGGTCTTTATAGGGGGACGTGCTCCACTGGAAGGGTGGCACCTGATCCCAGGTAGGCCCACTGACTGCCAGCATGCTATAGTCTCTGAACATTTCATAAGAGGTGATCTGTGCAGGAACACAGACAAAGATACAGTTATTATCTCACTCAAGGTCATTTTTGAAATATAATACTCAGAAAGCAAAACTAGAATAGAATGGAAACCTTCATGTCTGTTCCTCCATGCGATCGTTGGCCTAAAGCACCAAATGGATATGTTCCATTAGCAGGATTGAGGTCTGAGCGGGCTGAGATCGAATTCTCTCCATTCTGAGGTGGATTGCAACTATCACACTTTGACAATGGGTCTTCTTTAAAGTTATTATACCTGGAGAATAGCAGCATATATCTCACACATACTTTCATATTTTATTTATAATCCTATAAAAACATAAAATCTGTTAAGTTTTGAATTTTGCAAACTTCACCTCATGAGGCGGATCATGGAGTCCAAATCTGTGACACGTGTCTGATTTCTCCTGAATATCAGAGCTCGAGGATTCTGGTTCTGTGAGAACCATGGACCAAACTTCTCAACCAGCTCATTGCAGCCGCTGGCATTAAATATCCTGTCATAGTGCCTACATATAAGCATGTATGAGGAACAATAAAAATAAGAAGAAAATGCATAAAGAGCACAAGACAGGACATTTAGCCTACAATGTAATGCTCTGAAACTGGATACTTACGGTATGTTGAAACTAGCCCAGTATCCCTTTTTCATCAGTTCTTGAGTCATATCACTGTAAATAACAAGCCCCCTACAGTATCGCAGGATGAGAGATGCTTATTTAAAGTGGAGAAATATGTACAAGTCTTCTATTAAAAAACAAACAAAAAAAAAAACTGAATTAATTATATTGTGTTAAATTAAGTTTTAAGAACTTACGGAATCTGCTCTAACACAACTAAGAGCTCCTCTTTAATGTCAGTTTTTCCAGGAGTGAAGTGGTTATAGTTCACAATCATCCACTGGTTGTTATACCTATAAAGCACATGCATGCACAAAACCTTAGATGTACAAGATGTAGTGGTTTTCAATAATTCACTGAAGACCCATGTGATTTATTTTCCAGTAACTGATTCCCTGTAAACACTCATGATGAGCCTAGAGATCCAACTGACCTCTCATGTGACTTCTGATTATGGCTTTCTTCTGTCTTTATTCTTATCAGTTCACATGACAAAGTCTTGTCAGCATATGCAAAGACATTTTCATAAGAAACTTCAAACAAAAAAGGTTCTATTCTTTCATCCTCATGGAGACACAATTGAAAGTGCCATTTAATTAAATGGATTGTACAGCGCATAAATTTATAAGAAAAACTATGGCTTTTGAAGGAGTCCTTTTATAATGCATTTTTCATTAACAATGAGTCATATCACAGGCAATGGAGAAGTGGTTCTGCTATGTGTCTCTAAGCTGTAGTCTGTCATGTGCATGTACATTGACATTTCTAATCTCATCAGTGTTAAAATACCAGAGTGAATCAATATTTGTGACTTTTTAATTCAGTCTAGCTCGTTGGACTCTAATGTTTGGCAACAGGCTAACTGTTTTTAAGATGTAAAACACTGTGATGTTAACACAGGTCTAACTGTGTTAACATCACAGTGTTAACCCCCCCCCCCCCAGTAAAACTCACGTTCCACTGTTGTACTGGCTGAATATCTCTGCCCACCCCTGTCCAGTTGTAGCCAGTCGATTAGCAACAATGTTCCGTAGCCACTCCATGACTGTTCCTTTGGGTTGAACAAACTTCCAAAGAGCAGGGTTGTTGTTGCCAATAGTGGTTTCCAGTGTTACCTGCAACACATAATGCACTGACATCTGACAACGTGAAACATTCTCATTTAGCAGTTGTTTTTCTTCTTAGATTTATAACCATGAGGAGCTAATCTCCTCTAAAGAGTTCTCACCAAACCACTACTCAGGATGTAAAAGTCATCGCCAGAGAAAATGGATCCTGGGTAAGATGAGAAGGCCTGAGTACCTCCAGGAAGTAGAACATTGTCTGCAAAAAAATCAGAGCACTTAAAGAACTTGAAGTCACCTTTTTTCCACATATCAATGGCTTAAATAATTGATGTTTGAGATTTCACATTCTGTTTCAAATTCTGATTTTGAAAGTAAAAAATATAAGTTTTAAAAAGGTAGAGACACTGTCATAACTGATTTGTTTTACATGAGAGGAAATATATTTTGTTTCCTTATTTGTAACTAGATTAGTAGATAGAAAGCTCTGTTGTGTCTGTACTTTAAAGATCAAAGCCAGTAGACTGGAAAGGAGGAACACAGCAGCGACAACCAGCTCATTTAAAACCCATTAACAAGCATTATACTAGTTTAATCCTTACAGAAACAAAGTGCTCTGGTTTTATGGGCCAAACCATTTCTGAGGATCTGGTCCAAAAGCCAGACTAACCTCCCTGAACATTATGTTATCCAATGTGCTGCTATAGCTTCATTTATATTGTAAAGATATAGATGATGTTTTGATCTTCTCATTTAACTCTCAAGACGATGAAAAGGAATGTTCCTCAAAATATTAAAATCTGAAATTAGGTAAGTAAGTAAGTAAATTTTATTTATAGAGCACTTTCACACTTGTATTCGTATTTCAGTCTAAACATTTCGAGAGGTGACAACCAGTGGCACAAGTGTGTCTTTTGAAGTACCTAAAGGAGAAGCTTTAAAGGCAAAAATGTATTTCTTCATGATACGTAGCATGGCCTGGTAGTTGTTCCAGGTGTCATGTGACACCAGCAAGTCCTTGTTGTTAGGCAGCAGCTTAATGAGAGCAGAGCAGGAACCAGAACCAAGAGGATGAGTTTGGCTGGATTTATTCAGAGCCGATTCCAGGTCCTCAAGATCCCCGCCCATTTGGAAAAGTCTTGTTGAAAAGTAGCAGTGGAGCATGTTAAGAAGACAGCAAGAAAGTGAGTTCCTAATCTGGTGAACAGAGAATCAAAAAATGTTGTATTAACACAAAATAAGACTAAGTGCTTACAGAAAGCCAAATGGATTGAGGGAGAAGGGCCCTGTTGGAAATGATAGCTGGTCATTGTAGCTGTCCTCCAGACCTTTCAGCTGCAGGAGCGCCAGACGCACCTGAAAGCAGAAACAGATTCTCGTACATCTGACTTTTGGCTGGAAACATATTCATATCTGGAATCCAACACATGCTTATTAAGTACCTGGTACCAGTATGGTGAATTTGGCTGTTTGTCTATTTGCTCTTGAATCCACTTCAGGTTGGCTAAAATGAAAGCCTTAAGGCGCTCACAATAACCAGTTTGAGATATGAAGGGCCCACAGTAATTCATCAACGTATTCATCCAGTGCTTATAGATGAGCTGAAACAATACACAGCTTCTTAAGGTTAAAAAGCAAAACAACTAGTAAAATAAAACAACATCTGACTGAATGAGATTTAGGATTACCTCAGATGTAACTGCAGCCTCCACTGCACCAGCAGCATAAGCCTGGATACTGTCATTGTATTGACTGCTGGTAGTAACCTCCAAGAAAGACCACCTGACGATAGCATATGACAGTAATTGAATAAGATAGATTAGACAGATGTGATGTATAAATAACCACTCAGTTTGGTGTTGAGAGGACAACATGCCCTCTGTCTTTAAGACCAGGCACCTTTCCTTCATTATACACTAGGCTCTCACTCTGCTCAGCATTTATTAGTCTTGCGAAGTTTAAAGTATGCAAAGTTAAAAGTATTTATTTCAAAAGTATCTTAATAATGCCTTTATCATAAAAAGACACTATATCAGTGATTTCTACTAATTTGTCTTCATATGTTTGTGTCAGGTTTCAGTCAGAGGTGTGGCATAATCCAATTTATTCACTCAAATACTGTCCTACTATAATTCAAGAGAGCTGAGAAGCAACAGGACTTCCTCTGTCTTCAAATTACAGACATTTCTGCTCATGCCAAGACATTTTTGGCCAAACGTAATAACCAGATAAGGAAGGTGGTTGGAAAGAATTAAGTTAAGCCATTTTCTATACTACTACTTGCCAATAAATGCCTCGTATAAAAAAGAAGGAAGAAAGAAAGAAAGAAAGAAAGAAAGAAAGACCGACATTGGGTAGTTCACCTGGTTACCAGCTTTAAATCTTACACTTCTAACACACTTCATAAGTGGATACAGACAAAATAACGAGCTTATGAATTATTAAGTTAATTTGTTTACAGAGGCGGAGCTTGCTGCCACTGTGCTGTTTCGGTGATTTTCAACTCACCCTGTTGTTCTGATGTCGTCTGTGAAGTTCGCCCAAGCAACGAAATCTTCTCGGTACCCTTCAAGGACCTGCAGCTGTCCGCTCTGTTTGTCAATAACGGCTGTTCGTACTTCAGCTCGAGCGTGCGCACACAGGCAACAAACCACAGTTAAACTCAGGAAAACATTTAAAAGCGTTGTAAAACCTTTAGAGGCAAACGGTGCAGCTTGTGTTGACGCCATCTTGGACGGGTATGTCACATGATGACAATGTTTTCATGATTGGTCACCTGACCTAAAACTGTACTTTCAAAATAAAAGACCCTACCCCCAATCTTCAGTGCACGGTCGTACGAGGTACACTCAGACACACAGAGAGCTGAAGTAACTTTATATCATAATAATGAAAACACAGAATTAGATAATTTCTTTAAAATTTTATTCTGTACAAAACGTATATAATGTCAGAAATTCATTAAGAAAATTCAATTTGTTGATAAAACTTTTTTTTAATTATGTCCACATTTTGTTCACAGTCCTAATAACATAAAAACATGAGAAAATAACTGGTCGTGAATTCTTCAGAGCACAGCATCTTTCAGAGAGCTCAATCTTGGACACCTCCTTCAGTTTCCATTGTTTCCAGGATTCCCTCCATAACGTCTGACTTTCTGACCTTTTTTGCAGACACTGACATAGAAATGAAGGACATATGTTAATCAATTATAAACTAACCTTTACTTAATCAATCACATTGTATACTTCATTAGTAAATTAGGCAGATTTACCATGAAAATGTTCAGCTGTTTTCCGTCTTAATGTCTCCACAGTTTCCTCAGCATCAGCCCACTCCAGCACAAGACGTCTGCCATACAAATGGGTACTGTGGCAGAGTGCAGTAAAGGCTTTCTAAAGGGAAAACAGGAAAAGACAACTTGAGTTTGCAATTGCATTTGAAGGTTTACCTCAAAACCATAGATCCAAACCAACCTTAGCATCCTGTTTGGTGAGGAAATCAACAAAGCAAAAGCCTCTGTGGTTCCCTGTACCGGCAGCTTTCTTTGGAAGACGGACAGTTTTTAGCTCCCCAAATGTACTAAGAAGATGAGGGGAGAAATCAGTCAGTTATCCCCCTGCAAACTTTGTCTACAGACTGTGAGCAAAATAAACAAACAAACAGGAATGTGTGTATGTGACTGTTACCAGAAAAGCTCTCGAATTTCCCTGGCAGAGGCTTGGAAGGGAACATTGCGCACAAGTATCTTGGAGGATGTCTGCTTTTTCTCAACTTGCTTTTTTTTGCTCGAAACCTTAGCAGTCCTGTTCAAGGACAAAAAAGGAGTAAGGATAACAAGGGCATATTTTCATGCACAATTTGTCATACAAATAGATATTTAAAATTCAATATGTGCTCAGTTGTTTGAGTTAATACTGATGTTTTGTTTTGTTTTAAATCCTAATCTGATGCATTATACCTTGTGGCTCTTTCAGAAATTTTCAGCTGTAACTGATGATTATCCACAGTGCAATTCTAGTGGAGTGTTGGAGAAGAAAGAAGACACACATGAGTGAAATTTGACACATGAGGTTGTAGAGACAGAGTCTGAGAGGATGCTGAGTGAGTACCTGCAGCTGTCTCAGAGCCTTCTGTGCTGCTTCTGCTGACGTATACTGGACAAAACCATAACCCATAGACAGCAGTTTACCTGCAAAACAACAATGTTGGGAAAATGGTAACTGTTTAATCACGTACTGGTAAAAACAAAAAACAAAAAAAACATTCACAAAACATGTACTCGTGATAAACTACACTATTCTACTATTCAAAGACAAAGTTATCTTTTCAGGTACTAAAAAAGTTCTGTAATTTTTCAAATACATGATCCTTGATATGACGTCAAGTACCTGATTTATCTTTCTTCTTGGAGATGCTGCAGGATTTGACTTTTCCACATTTGGAGAATGTCTGATAAATAATTAAATAGAAAATTAAACATCTTCAAGTCCAGTTTGATTCAAATATATGACTGAGAGCGCTATACAAGATCCAACTCACCTCTTGTAGTGTCTCTTCTGTTGTGCTAAAGTTAAGATTCTTAATGAAAAGTGTAGAACCTGGAACAGCTTCCTCCTCTTCCTCTTCCTCCTCCTCTTCTTCCTCTCCCACCAACTTCTTCTCATCTTTCACTGCATCCTCGTTTATCACTTAGTTAGACAGATCCAATGTTTATTAGGGTCATTTAGATTGTCCCTTTAATTTCCAGAAAGCAATAAATCTTTAAGTGAAAAAAAATAATAAAAAATCACTCAAGCCTATTGGTGAGCTGTACCTGGTTCTGGTTTGGCTGCTAAAAACACCCCTACAGGTGCCCACTCCAAATACAGTGGAACATGGTGGAACTGGTGGTCAAGAAAATAGGACATAAAAACCATAATTCAACACAAACTGCATGGACAAGTGTATGCCAGTGATAAGCCATGCATACCTTGCTGTAAGCCAGCCTAGTGAAAGCCCGTTTGGCCTCAGTTGGTTCCAGGAATTCGATGATGGCGGTGAGTCCTGAAGGTGGCAGCAGCACTCGACCCAAAGAACCATGAGGTGAAAAGAGTTCTTCAAGCTCTAATGCATTCACTCCAGCTGGAAGGTTTTTTACCAGGATCACAGTATTACTCCTCGCTGCTGCTGCCTATAGGAACAGGACAGTATCTCAACACATAGGTCTATAATACCGATACGTGCACTGACGATGGAATTTATAGCAGGCTTACCTGGCTAAAGGAATCCAAGCAGACACCATTGTCCAGCAGGAACTGTCGTGTTTCTTGGACTATCTGAGTCTCTCCTAGAGCCATCCTTACCGCCACACTTCCTTTTGACTCCTGCATAGGGGAGTAAGGGCCAAAAAAGTCGAGCAGTTGGTGCTGATGTGTAATACCTACCAAGATAGTACAACAGCACCAGATGTGCAGCATATGCAGTTGATGAAAATGATGTTGAATAAAGCACATGGAAAGTTGCTCACATGGTCAAGCACTTGGCTTTTAGTGGTGTTGTATTTTTCAGCTATGGCATCTGCCACTGCACTCGTGCCCAGAAACAAAGTGTTCCAGTTGTGTGAACTAGGAAGAAAAAATAAAAGGGAGATAAGTATTTGTTTAATTCAAAACAAAAATGTTAAACAAACAGAGAAACTGAATGTTGACTTCATAAAGTGTACCAGGAACTTGATGCTTTATTTTTAGCATCTTTTTGTCGTTTGTATGACGAGGAGCCGGGAACACCAGAATCTGAGGCTTCTGGCTTTTCCTTCTTCACAGTAGAGGGAAGAAGGTGAAGCATTCTACCCTGAAATCACAACAATCGAAAACCAAAACATTTAGTTATGAAGTTGCACATGTGAATCCAATGCAAATATACAGCACACAGTGAGAGATAAATACCTGAAATATGTGTCCATCTAAGTGAGCAAGAGCTGTTATAGCATTCTCTGGGATCATGTAGGTAATAAAAGCAAAGCCTTTAGGTTTCTTGGTTAGGTTGTCAATAGGGAAAAGCACCTCAGATAAAGGGCCTGTAAAGATTGTAGAATAATAAAATATCTGCATTAGGGTTAATTCTTTTTTTATTGCAGAAGGACACTTATAATGAATTTGTTTATCCATTATGAGCACTGTAAGTTTTTCTAATTCACCATGTTTAGTAAACAGCTCTTTGATTTCTTCCTCTGTGCACGTGTAAGGAAGATTTCTGATGAAGAGTCGACCAGACTCCGAAACATCTTCCTCCTCCTCATCGTCCTTCAGCTTCCTTGTGAAGTTTCTGTCAATTTCTTTGTCCTTTTGGTCCCGCTTGCCCTTTCCCCCAAACGGATCAACGCGGAAAACTTCGATGTAACGCCCCCCTGAAAAAGCAACAAAGAAAGCATTTACTAATACTGTATACCGATGAAGGGTGACAAAAGCCTCTGGTTGGTTCTTTCACTGAATGATTTGAAAGGTTTACAAAGAACATTTGCTGTCCAGCGGGGATGTTTCAAATATGTCTCACCTATGTAGTCTTTATTCTTCTTCAAAGCCTTTTCCACTTCTTCTTCAGACCTCAAATCCACATAGACATAACCTACAGTAAAAAATAACTAAAATTATAAATGGCCTAACTACCAATAACATAAGACACAGACTATATAAAGGTGATGTGATGCTGCACGTTAAAATACTTTCAGTAGCATACCGGTTCTATTTCCACTTTCATTCTTGCCGATTCTGACTGCTGCAGGCTTCAGCGGCGTCATGAATTCTCGAATTTGTTGCTGACAAAGTTGCACATGAAAAACATGCTTAAGTGCACATAATGTTTTGAAATTCTTTATTTGTGAAATGCGAAAACTCACCTCCTTAACATTGAATGGGACTCCTCTGAGCTTCACTGTGAACTCTGTAGTAGGTTCCATCTACAATAAACAGTTGTGAGTGTAAACAAGTAAAACCAAACAGTTGTGGTTGTAAACAAGTGAATTATTATGACTGATATGCAAATGTGTCTCAAAAGTGACCTCCTGTTTGGCATCCTTCTTCACTTTGCTCTGCTTCTTATCAGACGCCGGTTTTGTCTTTGAGATGTTTTCCCTTTCGCTGCTCTCATAGGCGCTGTCTGGTTGCTGAACGGTACCGTCATCTTCTTCCTCATCTTCACTTTCATTCAGCTCATCACTCTGCTCCCCGGTGTCCTCTGTTTGTGCCACTTTTGAGCGCAGATAGTCCATATCTGAGAGGCCAGACTTCAGAGCATCTTTAGTGACAACTGAAAAAGAAAATGTACATACTTACATACGTTTTATTTCAAAAATCATGCTGAAAATTTTAAAGCTGACATGTGAAGCTTTATAATGTAGAATGAGAATATGGTTATTGCTTTATTTAAAAGGAACACATCACACTTTTCCTAGATTTCTGACTCATCTATAAACGCATGACAGTAATCTATCACCTTGCATGGGACATATGTTGTAGCAGAGTCTGTTTATGAAATGCACAAGATACAAGATTTGCAATGTGTTGCAGATCCTAGGTTGCAAGATCAACAATTAGAATGAGATGGCTGGAAACTAGCATAATATGACCATTTTGACAACTGATGTCCAATTTATTTTATAGTACAAAATCCAAAGGCTATAACTAAAACAAACAATAAATAAATAATTCAATTTAACAAATGGAGCAGAGCTTTCATCCACCTCGACCAGGAATAGACCAACCTTCATCATCATCAGACTCCTCTTCTTCATCCTCTGATTGCTCTGAATCAAAGTTAAGGTAGTCATCAGAGGCAGGTTTCTTCTTGCTCATTGCCTGTTCACTCTTAGGATCAACCATTTCCTGAGTAGCATCATTTCCCCAGGTTGGTGCTTGGCTGCGGTTCTGATGCACTGACATAAACTCCTTAAATCCCTGCTCCTCTTCCAACTGATATGAGAAAAGGGCATATGAAGATGAAAATTTCCCATCATAGAAGAAAAGGCACCAAGTTAAATCATTTAAACATGACAGAGATTTATACATCAGTGTTTGTAGCTACCCTGTAAAAGGAAATGTGGCATAAAAGGGAGAATTAGTCTTTGACTGAGCAGATGTTCTGCCCGAGCAGGTAAACCAGTTGACAGCTATGTAGCTTGGTGCTATGCTGTTTGTTACAGGAAAATACCAATATCTTACCAATATCAATATCTTGTGCATAGCACCCAAGTGACTTTAAATATACCTTTAGCCTCTCCAGTGTTGATTGAATATCATAATTCAAAATATAGACTTCAATAACGAACCATTTTTAGAGAGATAAAACATAATATGTGTATTGTACATTTAATGGATACTATCTATGCAAAATAGTGAAAAAGGGCTTTTGGATTTGATGACCAATTGTAAGCTACTAAAGTTTTCATTTGATTATTACCATTGTACAGCAGATCAGCTTAGTTGCTGGTTTACTTACATTTTCCAATGTACTGCTGGCTTCCTTTTTCTGCTTCTTTTTCTGAAATTCACAGCAAAGACACATGAACTGCAGTTCTTTTAAGATAGTGCACACTGAGCAATACCCAGCTGCATTAATGAAAACGTTTGCACATATTAGCATAAAAAAGCTTGACATGTATATCCAGGTTACAGGATGGAACTGAGGTCATTATTTATTTATTTAAAGAGATTCATCCTGTTGAAGTACCTTTTTACCGTCATCAGGAGGCAGAGGAATGGGTTTGTCCTGCCCTGAGCGCTGACTGTGTTTACTCCAGGCTTTCTCTTTAGTGGGGTCTCCGAATGCTTTACACATCTCCACCTGCAACAACAGCAGGGATTCACGTGTGGGGAAATAAAATAAAGTAAATAGCATCCTAAAAAAACAAACAAACAAAAAAACCCAGGAATATTCAGTGGTAGGTCTCATACCGTCACTCTGGACGTGTCCACGAAGCTCTTGTTGAAGTGTTTCAGCGCTCTGCTCGCGTCTTCCTCGGATTTAAACCCCACAAAACCGAATTTACGGAACTTGCCGTCTTTTGTAAACTTCAGAGAGCAGTCTGTCAATGTCCCAAAGGCAGCAAACATGGACTTGAACCTCTCCTCCTTCATCTGAAAACAACATACATTTACCTGTTATGGGCCACTGGAGCTTAATGTTTCTGCCTGCTGACGTACCAGCTCTTTTTTTCTGTTACTTACCCCATTAGGGAGGTTCTTGACGATAAGTCTCGACATCACTGTGGCCGCCGTAAACAGTCTAACGTAGCATAAGACTGACTTTTAAATAGATGTCAACAAACCAGCATGGACGAGCCACTACAGCGCCATGTTGAGTGGGAGGAGCTTCCTAATTCCTCTTTCTTCTTCATTGGTGATTTACAGCAGTCTGCATCACTGCCGCCCCCTGGTGATCACTAGTTCGCTATTAATTTGCTCCTCTGATTCCGCTTCAATCTTGAAATAGATCTAGCTTTGCTTTTTCAAATTGTAAGTTTTATGTTGAAACTCTGAAATTAAATATATGTCTTGTTACTTTATCTTCGAGGCCTCGTGTCAAAAGTTTACATTACAACTTTCAATTTTTGTTCTGGTCATTGTAAATAAAGTTTAACCTAGGGGAGTGTGTTGCAACTGTTCTGGGGCTTGTAAAATATATATTTCAATCTAGCATGAGGTGGCAGTCTGCTCCATCAAATGCATTTATGGATGACTACATGCACAGCGAACAGAAAGAGGAGAGCTTCATGAAGGACCCACATTTTGTTATCTTTTATTGTTATTTTTCTTAAGTATTTATATTTCTATGATATTGTGGTACTGTTAACTTAGTATTGTGTTTTCTTCCAACAGAAAAAAAGAATGATTTTTAAAGAAATTTGCAACATTAAAACTTTTTGCAGCCCACATTTTTCTGCTAAATGAAGCACATCATTTCAGTCAGATGTTATTGTTTTATATAAGAACTGAAATCCTGTAACGCAATACCCAAGTGATTAGCCCCAAAACGGAAAAGAATTTCCTTCAGTTTTACACTTACTCACATTGAGTGCTATTACTACACTCACTACTACTACTGCTACTATTACATGCAAAGTTCACATTGACAACAAAGTGTTTTTCAGAAACTGACCTTTATTGAAAAATATCATTAGTACAGCTCCTATAAAAGTTGTGCTAAATGGAATTCATCACACCAAAATATTGTAAATCATTATTGTACTGGTCATTTCAAATCAAGTCTGCATATCATCTAAATAGAATTTCAACAATAAACACATCTCCTAAATCACATAAGGGTTCCTTACTGTACTACTTTGCTGATGTGATGCATTATGTGGACACTATAATTCCTCATTGCTATTTTTTTGGTGAGTAATAAAGACACAGGGACATTTCATAAACAGGTTGATATGAGTGTGGTCCCTGCTCCATCAGAACCGCTGACTTTTTTCTTATTGGAAGACTGGAATTCATTCTGGATTTCAACAAAGCTTTTGTTCTTGGTTTCAGGAACAACAAGCATAATATACAGAGCCACAGCAATGCAGATGACAAAGAACACCAGGAAACAATAGTGCTGTAGCTCGATCTGTGAAAAAGAAAACAAACAAAGAAAGAAACAGGGGTAAATCTAAGACTTTCCAATACTTAAGCTTGCTTGTTTATTAGAGAAAAAAATACTTAATTAGTTTACATTTTCAACATATTTCAGTCACACAATATTTCTAACCTTGGTTAGAACAGAACCTTTCTTTGTTCTTAGACACATACAAGATAGACATTTTGTTGTAATTCATCAAACAAAAAAAGTACAGTTCCCCTGACCAAGAACTTGGATGTGTATCGGATTTAGAAAAATTAAGAAAATTTAAAGCAGGAGAAGATGTTTTGTCTTTGTGACAGATACAAATCACAAACTCTCCGAACTGGATCAAATAGATCCTGTCTTTAACCATAAAAGAAAACAAATCAGCTTTAATCTTAGCCCACAATCTGAGATAAACAATCCAAAAAGTGTTATTTAATTGGCTATATAGTTCTCCGTATTTAGATTATGTGGATATATGGGTAAGAAAAGATGGATCTTTAAATTTTTTAAAAATTTATTTGCTTGTCTGAAGGATATTAAGGTTGTACGCTATAGTTCTTGTAGTCCGTTTAAATACAGAAAGACACTAAATATCACGAAAAAGGGTATCTTGCTCCATACAGATGGTTTTGTATAATAGGGTCACTTTTTTGGAAGTTCCACACTTAGGCATCAAAACCATCACACTATCACATACAGAAAATATCAGTCTCATCCAAATCTAACAAGTCTATTTGCACAACAGGCCCCTGTTCTGGATTATGAAACTCTTAGTTTGTCTTTTGGCTTCTTACAGACAGGTTTCAGTCTATCTTTAAACATGAAGGTCAAACATCAAAAAAAGACATGGCTGCATCCCAGTGTAACAAAAGTAAATGTACTGATTATAGCCTTCAGAGTGTGATGTAAGTGTTCAATGCCACCTTAAGACGGAGAATGAGAAACTGGAGATATAATCCACCTAATCCCATGTTCTCTCACAAACAATTCCTCAGTAACATTTCTCCTGTGGTCCATCCATGTTTTATCCATGAAAGAAGTTACTTGGAACCCAAAGTCATTCGTGATTATGATCTCACAGATCTAACAAAAATCCAGCAGTTTTGAAAGTTAATACTGCTGGGTCCACCACCTGTCAGGCATGACATCTGCAACATTCTCATGCATATTATATCACTGGGTTTCGAATCAAATCCAATCTCATCCTTTCCTTTCTAAATGTATGAGGCACATGTAATTGAGTCCCTGCTGTCTAATGCACAGTTGGATGATAACTCTCTCCTGGAGGAGAAATAAAGAAACAAAAAGTAAATGCTTGATTAAACTTGCACATCCTCAGTGCTTCCAGCAGACTACCTTAAGATGATTCAGTCTAGGACCCTTCTTTTTCCAGAAAGTGAGGCCTCCCTAATCCAATTACACATTACTCTTCTTCCTGAAAAAAACAAAACTTCCTTTTCATGTTGCAAACTGCTGCTTGCTCTGCTTTGACTGTGTCACCACACGTTCTACACATAATATAAAAGTTTGTATCCCCTTTGTTAATCCTATATATATTAATCTCAGTACAATATTTTGATCATAGTCGGTCTTTTACAACCTTAGAAAAGCAACAAGATGAAAAAAACATGGGAAATACTAAGTACCATTTTCCAAAGGTTTTAAGCTGCAGCCAGGTCGGGTGCTATGCAGCCAAAGACATCCAGACGCTCAATCATGGAAACTGGTTTCTGGGACATGGAATGTCACCTTTCTGGTGGGGAAGGAGTCTGAGCTTGTGAATGAAGGTAAGAAGTACCAACTAGATGTAATCAGGCTCACCTCAATGCATAACATGGGTTTTGGGACCTACACCCCCCTGGCTGAGAGCCTGTATATTGGGGTTAACCCCAGCAGATCAGGGGGTAGCTTCCATCCTGCTTTTGGATCACTGAACCAGCTCCTTACCCTCACCAGAGTTCTAGAGGGGATATGGAAGTTTGCCCAACCAGTACACATTTGTTTTGTGGACTTAGAGAAGGCATTCAACTGTATCCCTTGAGTTACAGGACACTGGGTCTGTTGCTACAAGCTATTCAGTCCCAGTAGAAACTTTGCTAGAGTTTGGTTTGCATTGGTTGACAGCTGAGTGGGACTCCATCAAGGCTGCTCTTTGTCATTGTTTTTGCTCAAGAAGAGTTGAGCCAATAGACAAGACTCTCTGTTTACCAGCTGTTTTTTTATGTTCCTACCCTCACCTATGGTCATGAAACTTGGGTAGTGACCAAAAAAAAATAAAAAAGAGATCGCAGATACAAATGGCTGAAATAAGTTTCATATGTAGGGCAGCTAAACTCTCCCTTTGAGATATGGTGAGTTCAGTTTCTGGAAAGGAGTACAAAGCTCATTTCCAAACAATATGGAGTTCAATGTCCAACAGAGAGAAAAAATATATTCACATGTAGAAAGGATTGAAGCCAGTCAATCATCCCAGGAATGTATGTCAGCAACTTTATCCCAGGTTCAGTCTATGCAATGCTCAGAGAAAAAGAAAACAAACAAACCCAATATCTACATATCAGAATGTACTGGCCTACACATTAAATGTTAAAAGTTCATCACAGCACAACTAGAAGAAGATTGAACAAGTATGGATTGTTTTGAAAGGTTGCCTGGAGAAAGGCTGTTCTGTCTAAGATGGCAGCATGACTGAGGTTCACACAACTGCACCTGAGCAAACCACAAGACCTCTGGAGAAATGCCATATGGACAAAATTACTGGTTTACTAATCACTAATCATATACAAATTACACACAAATCCCCAAACATAGCAGTCACCCCCAAATGACCTTCATTTGAAATGAATGCCATTTGTTCAGGACTAGCCTGCCCAAGTAAATGTATTATAAAAATAGATAAATAAGAGAAGTCTCTCAAGCTGCAAACCTGTCTCACTGTCTCACTCAACAAGAAAGTGGCACTTGCTGCAGTTTTATCAATGAGCTGGTGTCTACTATAAGAAAGGAAATGAACAAAATTGATCAACTTAGTTGTCAGCAATAGAATTAAATTATGCAATAGGCTTGTCAATAGAAATACTGACAAAGACCAAAGTTTGGTTTTATGTGGTTTGGACTGGTGGATCAGAACACTGAATTGTGAAGCTCGGTGGTGGACATGTTAGGGGTTGGTAAGCCATCAATGTCAGACTCTAGGAGCCTTTACAATAAGTAATGTCTTCTAAAGGATGAACCCCACCTGCTGAGGTATGTATATGTAATATATATATATATATATGTACTTTAAACCAATATTTTTGTTTCTTTAACATAACCATCCTTGTTAATGAAGTCTATTTCAAAGACCATTTATTCAACTGCTTAACCAAATACTGTATGTCCCAAAAAAAACCCAGCAATTCCTACTGGCGGGATTTAGTTTTTCAAAAAGAAAAAGAAAGAATGGAGATATTCCCAGTGATGTTGTGCACCTACCACAATGAATGGGAAGACCAAGCCAATAATGAAGAAGCTTAGCCAGTTCACAGATCCTGCAATCATGAAGGCTGCAGGGCGCGCAGTTTGTGTGAACAGCTCAGTGTTTAAGATGTTGGTGACACCCCCTTCACAGAAGAAGAAGAAAGTAGAAGGAATAGCTGTAGTCAATAGTGAAGATAGGAGAGGGCAGATGCTCAGAATTTGGTCACTTACCTGGCCCTAAGCCAAAACTCAAGACAAAACCAAGCACACACATCACACTCAAGTATGGAACAACTGGGTGGACATCCTGAGAGAGAGACAGAAACACATGCAGAAAATCTCATGCAAGTTTGACTTTTATATACGTGTGGTCAAATTTTTAGACCTCACAGTTGCTTTTACCTGAAAAGCAAGTGCCAGCGTGAATAAAAAGCAGAAGATACTCATCAGTATGTATCCTCCTGCGATGAGCACTTTCCTTCCCAGACGTTCAATGAGCAAACCCTGTGAGACACACAGCATGTCACAAGACCAAAGAGGCTCTCTGGACCTTTCATGGAACCTTGAAGGGTAGATTATATGAAATTCTATTTCATGCTCCACCAGCGTGGTTTATTATTCACAGTTATCTTTACTAGGATATGTTTTTTTTCCCCCAAACCTCTTTATTGTGTTTTATTTTTAACATTTTAATATGATCATTTATGTTTTGGTTCAACTTCTGAAGATGAACTAAAGAGCATCTTTGATTTCACACTTGCAGTCTGCAAACATAATTCTGGAATGAAAGACTTATTCCAGCAATTTACTTAAATACAGTTTGTACATAACAAACACCATGTTCAAGCATAAGGGTGTCCATCAGTGCACGTGGCACCAGGACACCCTAGGCCGGAAGTCAATGATCAACTTTGTGGTTGTGTCATCTGACCTCCGGCCATGTGTCTTGGACACTCAGGTGAAGAGAGGGGCTGAGCTGTCAACCAATCATCAGCTGGTAGTGAGTTGGATCCGCTGGTGGGGGAGGAAGCCGGACAGACTTGGCAGACCCAAGCGTATCGTGAGGGTCTGCTGGGAACACCTAGTAGAATCCCCTGTCAGGGGTGCAATGTCCTCACATCTCTGGGAGAGCTTTGACCGAGGGAAGTTGGAGATATTGAGTCAGAGTGGACCATGTTCTCCACTTCTATTGTGGATGCGGCTGTTCAAAGCTCTGTGGCCGTAAGGTCTCTGGTGTCTGTTGTAGTGGCAATCCCCGAACCCGGTGGTGGACGCCAGAAGTAAGGGATGCTGTCAAGCTGAGGAAGACGCCCTATCGAGGCTGGTTGGTTCGGGGGACTCCTGAGGCAGCCGACAGGCCAAGTGGACGGCAGCTCAAGCAGTCACAGAAGCAAAAACTCGGGTCTGGGAAAAGTTCAGGGAGGCCATGGAGGAGGACTACCGGTCAGCCTTGAAGAAATTCTGGCAAACCATGCAGCGCCTCAGGAGGGGGAAGCAGTGCTCTGCCAACACTGTTTACAGCGGAGGTAGTGAGCTGTTGACCTTGACTGGGGATATTGTCGGGCGGTGGAAGGAATACTTCGAGGATCTCCTCAATCCTGCTGGAATGCCTTCCCTAGAGGAAGAAGAGGCTGATGACTCAGAGGTTGAGTCATTCATCACCCAAGCTGAAGTCACTGAGGTAGTTCAGAAGCTGCCCAGTGGCAACGCTCCGGGGTGGACGAGATCCGCCCTGAGTACCTCAAGTCTCTGGATGTTGTGGGACTGTCTGGGTTGACACATTTCTGCAACATCGTGCAGCAGTTGGGGACAGTGCCTCTGGAATGGCAGACCAGGGTTGTGGTCCCTCTTTTTAAAACGGGGGACCGGAGGGTGTGTTCCACACTCCTCAGCCTCCCGGGGAAAGTCTATTCCAGGGTACTGGAGAGGAGAGTCCGGCCGATAATCAAACCTCGGATCCAGGAGGAACAATACGGTTTTCGTGCTGGCTGTGGAACACTGGACCAGCTCTATACCCTCCACAGGGTGCTTGAAGGTTCATGGGAGTTTGAACAACCAGTCCACGTGTTTTGTGGACTTGGAGAAGGCTTTCGACCATGTCCCTCGTGGCATTCTGTGGGAGGAACTCCAGGAGTATGGGGTCGGCGGCCCTCTACTAAGGGCCATGCAGTCCCTGTATAACCGGAGCAGGAGCTTGGTTCGCACTGCTGGGAGTAAGTCAGACCTGAGATTGACAGGCAGATCGGTGCAGCGGCTGCAGTAATGCGGTCGTTGTATCGGTCGGTTGTGGTGAAGAAGGAGCTGAGTCGAAAGGCGAAGCTCTCTATTTACCGGTCAATCTACGTTCCTACCCTCACCAATGGTCATGAACTTTGGGTCATGACCGAAAGAACATGATCCCGGATACAAGTGGCTGAGATGAGCTTCCTCCACAGGGTGTCAGGGCGCTCCCTTAGAGATAGGGTGAGGAGCTCTGTCACCCGGGAGGAGCTTGGAGTTGAGCCGCTGCTCCTTCACATTGAGAGGAGCCAGCTGAGGTGGCTCGGGCATCTGCATTGGATGCCCCCTGGATGTCTACCTCGGGAGGTGTTCCAGGCATGTCCCACCAGGAGGAGACCCAGAGGAAGACCCTGGACACGCTGGGGCGACTATGTTGCCCGGCTGGCCTCGGAAAGCCTTGGGATCCTCCTGGAAGAGCTAGTGGAGGTGTCTAGGGAGAGGGAAGTCTGGGCATCCCTGCTCAGGCTGCTGCCCCCGCGACCCGGTTCCAGATAAGTGTAAGAACATGGATGGATGGATGGATGGCATACTTAAACATACAGTGTAAAAACACCATACCATAAGAAAGTCATACTTACACATGTCAAAGCAGTGATACATTCACAGGCACCAGTGCCAACAGTTGCATATGGTATTTTGTCAGCAGGAATTCCAGACTCTTGGAATATGTAATCTGTATAGAAGTATATCTGAAGACAAGCACACCGAATTACAAATAAAATGAATACATTTTACACTTTAAAAGCTCTTTATTTCTATTTTGCAAGGTGAACACTTGTGTAGAGGATGTCATACATACAGCATTGACACCGTTCAGTTGTTGTGCAGAGTTGATCAGAATGATGGTGAGAACCTGCCAGCGCAAGCTGCGATCAGTAAACAGCTCCCAGGGTTTCCTTGCCTTGAAACCTACCAAATTATCCCTCTCCTCCTGGATATCCTCCAGAGCAGCATCACAGTCGGCCAAATCGTAGAGATTCCTCAAGGCTGTGGAGAAGAAAACAAATCTTCCACACACAGCCTGTGTCTCGTGATCAATTTACTACAGGCTTCTTTTCTTTTCTTTTTCCTTTGTTTTTTTCTTTTCTGGGGGAGGGGGGGTCTGTTTCAAGCCCTTTTGATTTCACAGCATTATGATAGTTTTAAAAACATTTTCATTGTTCTTTGTTACACTGTCTCATGCACTTTTACGTCATAAGTAATGGAGCACCACTTGCAGTTCAATTTTACCTTTTTTGCATGCCTCCTCATCTCCTTTATCAATAAGCAGGTAGCGTGGGCTCTCTGGGAACCAGGGAAGGATCAGGAGCTGCAGAAATGCTGGGACACAAGTGCTGGCGAGTAGAATGGGCCAAAGTTCTCCTTGGCCAAGGACTTCACTGTGTAATCATACAAGGGCATCAGATCAACACAAGAACTTGTGAATTGCCTAAGCTGTGTCTGTGTGTGTGTTTTTTAATTTTTTTACAGCATTGGTATGAATGTAATTGCTAGCATTTACGTGAGGCCCATCACTTGTCCAGACAAGATCCCAACAGTGAGAAAAATTGAGATTCCCATTCCCATGGTTCCACGCAAGGCAGTTGGAGCTATTTCAGCCAAAAACATAGGCTCAACACATAAACCAATGCCTGGAAAGAGGAAAGGAAAACCAGTGAAAAGTTAATTTCAAAGTTTTATGACAAGTGTTTACAAAAAAAAGAAAAGAAATCAAAACTTTCAGGCTGTCCCACTGCATTAAAAAGTAAAAGCTTGGAATAAAGGAAACATCTTTGTAAAAGTAAACTAGTATATGGGTATGAGGGTAGAACATATGATTATGATGAGGGAAAGAAGGACTACAAAAAAATAACAAATATGCTGAGCTACTTAAGGAGTTTACAACTTCACGTGCCTAAATACACTTAAGAATGTGCAGCTATGACAGAGTCAACTGATAAAACATATAGAGAGCATCCAAGTTATACTCAGAGATAAAAAATATTCAATACTACTGCCAGAAAATATGAGAAACTTTAAATACTTAAAGATTATGTAACAATCAAGTAGCTAATTTGTTATTATTATCACCTAAAATATAAAACCTACCACCCGTTGTTAAGTTATTTGTTGTAATTCTTCTCAATGGCCATGTTTCATTCTCCCCTTTTGTGCATTACGCATTTATTTCACATATTTTCAGTGTGTCTTATAATAAACATTTGGTCAGTGTGAAAACAAAGCTTTTGCAGTGTTTTTTTTTCAATTGTTAATTAACATTAATCAGTGCAAGTTCTTTTTCTTAACAAATTAGTGATTTGGACAAAACTTGACATCTTAAACAGTGCTGAAGTGTTATAAATATTCAAAAACTCATTTTATTATGTATGGGGAGATTAGTTTGATGGTTGCCTCTAACTGTCTTATCCATAAAATAAAAACATGAGTTATTATTAAAAAAAATAGATTAAATACTTCATAACAGCAATACATTTTATAAGCAACTAGTCAGGCACAAAATCAACATCTTGCATCCACAGGTTGTAACAAATAACAAATGCAACAGGTCAGAAATAGAAAAGACACAAACCAAAGTGCTACTCTAAGCATTTAGTAGGCCGACGGCTAAATTATTAAATTAATTTGAATTATGGTTTGCTTTCCTTAGGGCTACATAAACAATATTTGAAATGCTTTCTTGAAATATTTACCTGCATTTATTCCAGTAAGAAGACGTCCAGCGATGAGCAACTCGAATAATCCTGCAGAGGAACTCAGGCCTAACAGCAGGGCACCCACTAATGCAAATATGTTATTAGCCAGCAACGTCCCTCGCCTGGAACAATCACATTAAACTGTCAAAATTATAATACAGGCAGCCAAAGTGTTAAACACTTCTACCTAGTGTACCCTTATTTTTCCATACCTCCCCATTTTCACAGAAAATGTGCCACCAATTGATACTCCAACAAGTCCTCCAATGGTAAACATGGACACAATAGTGGACCAGAGAAATATTAGAGCATCTTCTGAAATGTTAGTTTGGTAGCGTTCCGTCCAGGTGCGGTTTATGAAATCTTGCACGTACTGAAGATGAAAAAAGAAGGAGATTTAAAACAATAATCACCCATGCAACCATGCTGCTGAACATTTCAGACTGACATCATTATAACAACCATCATTCATTTATTTATATTTTTGCAGGAAGGCTGGAGCCTATCTCAGCTTACATCAGGTGAAAGGTGGGATACATCCTAGACAGTCATCCAACGTGAGACCAACAGCTATAATTTACACTGAAAATTGTGCTCATAAGAGAGGCTTCACTAAATATCAGGTTAGCAACAAATCATTTGCAGCATGCAGACCCCCAGTCACAAGCAACACACAAATGTAGTCTCGTTCTTCCCTAACGTGGGACTCCACTGTGTATTCTGTTAACTCAATAACACGTTTGCCCTAATCTGGGTTAAATTTACTGAGACTACAGAGTGAATCCATCTTGACAAGCTTGGTCATCCTTTAAGCAGCCTTTCCCCAGCTGCATTCTTCAGAGGCAGGAAAATTCCAGTGAGACGCAACACAGTTATTACCATTGTGGGCGCGTTGATGACAGATATATTATATCCACACTGAAAGGTTCCTCCTATGCATGTAGCAAACATAGCCAGCAGAAGCCACTTGTTTGGAAACTGAAAATAGAAAAAGCAAACCATTGCGATTCAGCTGCTTCACAGAATCGTGGACAGAAAGCTGGATCTCTCTCTGTGCAAACAGATTCAGCCTCTCTTCAAAAGTCACAGTTAATCAGACTCCACATACCTTTGCCTTCTTTGAATCTTTGATTCCTTTAAGAAGCAGAGGGTCGGATTCATCCAGAAATTCCTTCGACATTGTGTCACTGTAGTTTTTCTCAAAGTTTGTGTGCTGGATATCCTTCATCCCAGTGCATGCTCTTCGGATTAACTTGAATTATATGGAGGGACATGTTCATGCTGATGAAAACACAATCGATCTATTGTAAGGGTCTGGAGAGTCAGCTGCATTATTCTATCTTTATCCAGTTTTAAATGTGATTGACTTGAGCTTAGACAGAGTGCCAAATTCACTTTGTTGGTTTATTACTAATAAATATGGAAAATATATTAAGCTTTAAATCACTCCCAGAGAGGTTTCATCACACTAGGTATTTACCTGAACTTACCAAACGTACAAGAAATTAACAAAAATGAAAATATGTGAGATACAGGTGTAATCAATGTAAATCAGAAAAACAAAGTTTTCCTAATAGATAAAATCAGAAACCCTCCTTTTAAGAAAAACACTTGGTAGAAAGAGCCCATTGATTCCTATTCACTTGTATTAATATTTCAATGTGAGAGGTGTTTATATTTTTTCACATTTTGATGGTTCTTGTCAGAGTGATAAAGAACCATCAATACTCAAATGCGCAGCTCAAGGCAAAAATGATTTAATAATAAATCAGTGACCAAATCCAAAGGGGAAGACAGACCTCAAGTAAATAAATAAATACAAATAAACACTGAGAAATTGAGTAATTGGTATACTGGTAGGGAAGTGTGGAGGAGAGGAGAGCTTAAATACAAAAGGGATGGGGAGACAACTAGACAGATGTGCAAACACATAAGGGCAGGTAATCAGCAACAGCTGAAGACATAAAAGGAGGACAAGACCTGAAATGAGAGGGGAGAGAAGTAAAAAAGTAAAATAAAAGATACAAAGCAGCTGATATCTATGTGGGATTTTGGAGGTTCTCAAACCTTAAATGTCTGTAAAGTACAACTGTTAATGTTGTAGAACATGGATAATTTAAAAAAAGTAAATAATATGACTATTATGTTTTCTGAGCTCTGCATGACAACAACAATGTGCTTATCTTGCACCTTTCTAGTTCAGCCTAGTGGGATTTAATATTACAGGATAATATTACAGGTGAGAGGAAACCAGAGTACTCAGACAAAACCCATGCAGACACAGGGAGAACACAGAAAGACCCAGATGAACCAAGATCCAACTGAACCTTCTTACTGTGAAATATCAGTGTTAACCACTGCACTATTGTGCTGCCCATCATTGATAATATAGGATAAGTACAGAAGAAGCAACCAGCATGGACCTACAGAAGGAGAAGAGAGAGAGACAAGAGAAGATAGACAGTGTCAATGCTATTAAATGATCCAGGACAATCTTAAACAGGGACAGCGTAAAGGTGATTAGTGCACAATGGGAGTCCCACCAACAGCCAGGCCTATTTCAGCATAACTAAGAGATGGTCTAAGAGACTATGGAGTTAAAGGCTTTATGAAAAAGGAAGGTCTTAAGCCGAACCTTAAATGAAGAGAAGGAGCCTGCCTCCTGGACCGAGGCCAGAAGTTGATTCCATAAGAGAGGAGCTTGATGGCTAAAAGATCTGCCACCCCTTCTAGACCTACAGACTCTTGGAACAGCAAGGGAACCTGCATTTAGGGAAAGAGAAGTACTAGGACAGTAAGGAACTATGAGATCTTTATATGTTGGAGCTGTATCATTCAAGGTTTTGTTTGTAAG
>JBAMYA010000024.1:7821597-7841410 GCA_037176975.1 Arrhamphus sclerolepis | reverse complement strand
ATGTATATATATACATATATATGTATGTATATACATATGTATTCATATTAATAATTACATTTCTCTGTACTCTAATTACTTAGCAAATACAAGTTCCTTTTCTCTAAATTTTGTCAGTGAATGAACCCTTTGTCCTCCGGATCACATGCAACCCCGAGGGATTGGAAAACTAAAAGGTCAGACAGCCCCAAAGATATGCAAAAATATACTTTGAACTTGTTCAAATCAGTTAGAAAACATTTTTATTGAATGCTTCGAAGTGAAAAATCTCAGCACCCGACCAATCATAACACAAAAACCACCGTGAGACCCCTGCTCATTCATACAACGCAATTTTCTGCTGGGAAGACATGCATCCTGGCATTCACGTGGATGTTATTTTGACACCTGCCACCAACCTCAACATTTCTGAATAACAGTAAAACCCACTCCTCCTCCGTTTAACAACAGCACTGTTGTGTAGCAACAGCCTCTGCCAGTGGGTCAAACAAAAACGGCTAAGTAATGACACAGATACAGCCCAGTTGCCTAGAGCTGGTTTGGCAACATGAGGAAGATTTAGTCCTTATTAGGCCAGTGGTCTGAATGTCATGACTGATTAGTTTATAGAGGTAGTACAAAGCAGCATTTATAATACCCGAACATTAACTGTTAAAATAACTTCATACTTCGTTTGTTGATAATCGAAAGACTTGCAGCTACATAGTGCATCACTGATGGCATCTTGGTGTACAGTATAGTTTAATATGATTATGATCCATCTCTGATATATAACATGTGTAGATAATATATTCCCATTACTTTCTTACACACATACTGTAATAGATAAGGCATGGTGGCATTGTGAGCTTGACTCTGGCACATTTCATATGGAAGTTGATAAGAGCACTGTCCCAGCTCCATCGGAATTGCAGAGGTTTATTTTGTTTGGGGACTGGAAGTCATTCTGGATTTCCACAAAGGTTTTGTTCTTGGTTTCAGGAAGAACAAGCAAAATGTAGATGACCACCAAAGAGCAGACGGCCAAGAAGACCAGGAAACAGTACTGCCGCAGCCCAATCTGCGGAAAATAAAAGGCAGATCAGTGAAACAAACATGCAAGCTTGTATCTTTAACAAAAAAAAAATGGAATCATTATTTTTGGAAAATAACAAAAACCTACCACAATGAATGGGAAAACCAAGCCAATGAAAAAGAAGCTGAGCCAGTTCACTGAACCTGCAACCATGAAGGCAGCGGGACGCGCAGTTTGTGTGAACAGCTCAGTAGTTAAGATGTTGGTCACACCCCCTTTACAGAAGAAGATAACAACAGAATAAATAATTGAAATCCCAGCTGAGAATAGATGAGGAAAAACTGTTTTGAAATTCAACACTTACCTGGCCCTAAGCCAAAACTCAAGATAAAAGCAAAAACACATGCCATGCTCAAGTATGGAAAAACTGGGCTGACATCCTGGGAGCGAGAAAATCACACAGAGAAAATGTTAACGCAAGGCTTGAAACATGGTTCAAATATCTGGTCTTTAATCTGGTCGTTTAATTACCTGAAAAGTGAGCGTCAGTGTGAACAAAATGCAGCAGATACTCATTAGTATGTATCCTCCTGTGATGAGCACTTTCCTTCCCAGATATTCAATGAGCATTCCCTGTGAGACACACAGCATGTCACAAGACCAAAGAGGCTCCCCAGACAAACATATGATTTCTGCTTTAAGCTCACCCTTTGCTCAGTGTTATTCAATTTGTTTCATAGGATTTTGTGATATTTGTTGGCACCTTAGACTTTACTAAGTTATTATACACACCTTCTAGGGTCTTTTTTACAACCCTGTTTCCACTCATTCGAGATAAAGAAACATTTTATTTTCATACAATGATATTTGGTACTAAGATGCATTTTACTGTAAGGATACAGACTTCTTTGTTTTTGAGATGGAATGCTATTTTTTTCCATTCTTCCTTGATATAGCTGATTAATAGTTTTGGGGATCCTTAGTTACATTTATTTATGAATTGATAATGTATGAATTGTGTGGACATGGTGAGAAATTAAAGGCTAACAGCAGCAGTATACTTGGGTATATAAAGAGAAACTCATACTTACACATGTCAAAGCAGTGATACATTCGCAGGCACCAGTGCCGACAGTTGCATATGGTATTTTGTCAGCAGGAATACCAGATTGTTTAAACACATAGTCAGCATAAAAATAGATCTGCAAGACATGTAAGAACAAACAAAGAATGAAAAAAAAAATAGGGACAAGTTGGCTTTTGAATCAAACTCTCATTTTTGCGAAGTCATTGCAGTGTATGTTATAAGGATGTCATACATACAGCGTTGATGCCGTTCAGTTGTTGTGCAGAGTTGAGCAGAATGATGGTGAGAACCTGCCAGCGCAAACTGCGATCAGCAAAGAGCTCCCAAGGTTTCTTTGCCTCAAAGCCAACCAAATTATCCTTCTCTTTCTGGATATCCTCCAGAGCACCATGACAGTCAGCTAGACCATGCAGCTGCCTCAAGGCTGCAGATGAGAAAACACATGATGCAGTGACTGAAATCTTCTGTGGACACCATTCTTTTCATGAGATCACGCTCCAAAGGTTTGATTTTCACAATGTGATCAGAAGGTTTCCAGTGTCAAAGAGCTTCCTTTTCACATTGGGGTACTATGATCACAGTCAGGTCACATGATTGACCTATTACCTATTAAGAAGCAAAAGTATCTGCCCCTAGCCACATGGATGATGGTAACTGTGCTTAATCCATAGTTTGCATGTCACGTCCTGTGCACACACTGTAGTCACACATACATTCATGCAGCAGTTTCTGAACCCAAGTTCCACATCTTGCGGAAAAGACTTTTCAACATGTAGACTGAGAAGGTCGTGTGGATGACACGAAAAGTAGAAAGTGGGTTTTAAATCTGTTTAAATAACTTTCTGACTTTTCAAAAATAATGCAAGAAGTTCCAGTTATTTTGAAACGTAAGTTATAAAGCAACTCTTGTAGTGCACATTTACCTTTTTTGCATGCCTCGTCATCTCCTTTATCAATAAGCAGGTAGCGTGGGCTCTCTGGGAACCAGGGCAGGATCAGGAGCTGCAGAAATGCTGGGATACACGTGGTGGAGAGCAGAATGGGCCAGTACTCTTCCTTGCCAAGGAGTTCCCTGTGTAATCACACAAAGGCTCCTGATCAGTATGCTTTATTTATTTATGTTTGGGGGGGCATGACGATCCATTTTTATAGATTTATCGTGAGTTTAGCGATCAACATTTACTTGAGCCCCATCACTTGTCCGGTTAGGATCCCACCAGTGATGAAAATTGAGGTTCCCATTCCCATGGCACCACGCAATTGAGTCGGAGCTATTTCTCCCAAATACAGAGGCTGAACACTTATGGCAATGCCTGCAAAAATCAACAACAGTCACTGCAACACTGCAGAACTATGACCTGCAGGTTCTCATCTCATACAAAACCTTACGTCCAGAAATATTTGAACACTGAAAGGATTTTGTGACTTCAACTATTTTAACTAGGCTATATAACTTTTGCAATATTACATATACTTTGCTGTTGTTGTTTTGACTGAATCTGAGCAGAGATTTGACTGGGGAACCTTCAGAATTCATCCAAATCTTTTTTCATCTTAAATCATTCAGAAACACTAGAGACTCTACGCCATTGGAGGTCATGATTGCACATTCAGTATGCTTTTTTTTTTTTTTGCCTCTTTGCAGTTTCAAGGATTTTAAGAAAAAAAAAACATATCTTTCATGGACAGCCAGACCTTTCTATGTTGTATAGCTCTGTAAGAGTGTTCCTTTATCTTCACAGATTTTGTATGTCCACTGATGTTCATGTTATATAGCTGATAGATTTGTTTTTTTCCACAGCTTAAGAATTATCTTTGATTTGAATTTACAGCAACAGATTCCAGCTACAAATGCTAATCTGAATCAACTCCTGATCTTTTGTCTGCTTGACTAATTAAATAATTACAGAATTATATGTAGTTTCATCAAACATCTGTTGAATTGACTGTCTGATATCTTTGGTCAATTGAAAAAAGGATTTTTATGAAAGAACTCCAAAATCCAATTTGTATGTGAATACTCTCAAAAAGCAGACAGCTTGCGCTTCACTGTAACTATACTATGTTTTTGTAAAGAGAAAAAAAAAAATGAATGAAATGAATGAAAGAATGTCCCCCTTAAACATTTACCTGCATTTATTCCACAGATAAGTCGTCCAATGATGAGCAACTCAAACAATCCTGCAGTAGAACTCAGGCCCATCAGCAAAGCAGCCAGTAACGCAAAAATGTTATTTGTCAACAGCGTCTTTTTCCTGAAATAACCATATTTTATGAACAATGTCATATTTTTGACAGATAACAAAATGTAAAACATTTTCCAAGTTATTTGTTCATACCTCCCCATCTTCACAGACAAAGTCCCACCAATAGATACTCCTACAAGTCCACCTAGGGTGAACATGGACACAATAGTGGACCAGAGGAGGGTGAGTAAATCTGCTGATATGTCTGTTTGGTAGCGCTCAATCCAGGTGCGGTTGATGAAGTTTTGCACATGCTGGAGAGAAACACACACACAGCACGTTGCACAATATACTTTACAGTGACATTAAACATTAGTCATGGCAAACTGTGTATGTGTCATGAGTAAAGAGGTGTTCAGGCATTCAGTCTCCATACAAATGCAGCACTGTACCAACTACTTATGTCACCATGTTGAAATACCATCCTGCAACATCATGTAATTGCTATCACTTAAAATCAATTCTGCGCTCACTAGACATTAAGCGTGTGATTAAGATATTGAGCATGCGCAGGAGAACAGACATCTCACGTGTTCGAACCAATTACATGTGAGCTGCTCTATCTTTAATATTTCTATTGTAAAAAACCGGAGTTTCTTGTGTGATTTCTGATAACTCAGTGATAAACATGCAACTTCAGATGCTCTTGTTACAGAATCTGAGTCCATCCTCCCCAGATCTACATTCTCCTGTGATGATGAGATTGAAAACGTTACCGATGTGGGAGCATTGATGATAGATATATTATATCCATACTGAAATGTTCCGCCAACACAAGCAGCAAACACGGCCAGCAGAAGGGATTTGTTAGGAAACTGCAAACAGAAAACAAACATACAAGAGAAATATTTCAGGATAGAATCCCAGAAAGTTATGTCCCACCGCACAACAAACCTAGATTTTGTTTAAAAGTTAAAGGTATTCACAAATTCGCATACCTTTAACCTTTTTGAGTCAGGGATCCCTTTACTGAGCAGAGGCTCGTACTCATCCATAAATTCCTTTGACATGTTTGTCGATGCTCAGAAGTCCCTGAAGTTCACTACTCTCTGTATTATTTGTGCGCAGAGTATCCTTCACTGGAGCGATTCCTCTCAACAGTCAACTTAAATAAGACGGGAGGATGAACTTATTTCGAGGATAATACAATTGATCTGTTGTGAGAAGATGGGCGCGGAGCGTGGAGAATCTGCTAAATAATTGGGCTTTCCACGTTTACTCCAATTTCATGGCATCATAACCGTATCCAGTTACTCAGAAAGCTACAGCTTTTACCAAATAATCAAAGGGAAAGTAGGGCAGCCACCCGGAGAGGTTACAATGAAAATGACAGTAGGCTTTACAAAGCTGAATGGTGCAATTAACTAGTATTTTACTCCAGGTAGCAGCGTCAACTTTCACCACGCAGATCGAGAGTCACATTAAGAGATGGATTGATCACATTATATTAGGCCTGGTTTCTTATCCACTCCTCCCACCCCAGTCCACCCCCCACCCCCACTCACACCCCTCAGTCCCCATTTTCATGAATCACAATACTTAAATTAATGACTGATTTTATTTATTTTTATATATTTATATATGACGTCATACTGGCAGATATGCCCACTGACGTTTTTAAAAGATCGAGCATATAGGGCAAGGCAAGGCAAGTTTATTTCTAGAGCACAATTCATACACAAGGTAATTCAAAGTGCTTTACATCCACATAAAATCGCAAGAGGCAAATAAAATCATTAAAACATATAAATAATCAATAAATAATTAATTAAAAATGAATTAAAAAATATAGGTCATTGTTAATATATAGTCATGACTCCCCCTGTGTCCCAAACCTCAGAAGCGCACTCTGTGAAGTTTCTGTATGTCTATTAACTTATATGAACTGATTACTTGATTTATTGAGTATAGAGTTTAGATTAACTGTGTATTTCTGAACGAAGGATAACATTTCAAACGTGCTCATTTAATAGTTATTTATTCACGCCGTTCATCGCGGGACTTCTGCAGGAGCAGAAGTGATGCGACCACCGTGAATAACATCTAGCCTATACCTTGTTGTTTGTTTGGTTATATACTTTTGGTCTTTTCCAAAACATTAAAGAACCCATTTCCAGATGAAAGGGGGTTATTGATAATTAGAAATGAAAAGAAGTTGGTTTTGGCAACAGTGGAGTAAATCAAAAGTGCCCCAAGAGTGGGGATTAAGGGTGCTAAAGGGATTTGTGCAACCTGGAAACCCAAAATCTCCTCTGAGGCTTGTTTAAAAAAAAAAAAAAAAAAAACTAAACAAAAACAAAAATACAACAACAACCAAGAAAACCTGTTTATTGTTTGCCCTACAATTGCTTCTTAACTGTTAAGAAAATGCACGTGTGTCCTCTGAGGGAAGTGGTTTACAAGAAAATGTGAATCCATGGGACTATTGTTATTTTAGTGCTTAATTCGAGCACAAAAATAACAAACAAACAAATAAATAAATGTAATTCCTGTGCATATAAGTCTTATTTTCCATGTTAAACCAAGTGAGTGGTTCAAGTATGGTATAAAAGGGCACACGTCTCCGCTGAAGCGTGCAAATTTGCGAAATGCGTTTTTTTTTTTTTTAATCCTTTAAATAGATCCCGTGTAGCCTATGATTTGTAAAAACAAAACACAAAGGTGATAGGAATGGAAATTATATAATAACGCCATCAAAACAACAAAACAAAAGAACAACAAACTTAATTTGTTGTAATCCAGTAGGCAAACTTCTACATCTCGATTTTCAATTTACCTCTTTCTTTGCCTCCGACGATGCTTCATTTAAGCTCATGTTGAAAGCTGCCTGATCTTCAGTAAATCATTGGAAAGGTTTGTTCCACCTCAGCCGGAGCAGCCTCCTCACTGAGGACAGTAAGGTGCAGTGTCTGACCTTATCTCCAGGGTGGCGGGGCTGCTAAACTCCTTCAAGCACATTCCTGCCTGGTGCTGAGCCTGAGCTCCTTTGAACATGGAGGGACTGCTGACCCAAATACACCCAGCCCCTGCTGCTCACTTTCAAATCTTCTTGGTTTAAACTATTCTCCTTTCGAACCCATCATGTGCAGTTGTTAGGATTATGATCAGCTTTGTTCACACTCAACTGCCCAGCAGTGTAATTAATAACGGTGGATGTGTTAAAACAAGGCTAGTAGTAGATATTTGACATATTTTAAATGTATATATTTATATTAAAGCCAATTTCACAATCGATCAACCCACATTTATTGTTATTGCAGAGATTGCAAGAAGAAATCCAAACTTTGACTTTACAAAACATAAAAACATTATTGTATTTATACAGTGTACAGTATGAACTATTCAGTCAAAAAAAAGACTTTATAAAACTGATAGATAAACGACTTTTCCACATAATTTACTGTATATCTTGTTCGATATCTTTTCATCAGAATGAGGAAGCTTTTCTTCATTCCTGTTTTGTATTTTCATTAGCTTTAATCCCTTTTTCCTGACACTATTTGGTTACTAGAGCCAAAAATGGTAAAATCCTCTTCAAAGTAGAATTAACAAATTATTTTTATACTATGTGCAGTTTTAGTTTGAGGACACGTGTTTAGAGATGTCTGGAGACGGGTCCCAGATGACACACCTGCTTCACGTGTAGAAAGAAAAGATAGCTACTGATAGTTGAAACTATTGGATGGATGTTAAGATAATCTTGGAGCATGTAATGAAATGTTCCGTTCAAGATGATCATGTTTGCCAAAGTGTAATATAACACTGGCATTTTCTTTATTAATAGTATAGAAAAGAATTTTACTGGGTTTGCTGAATGAGAAGGGTGGATGGATGGATATTAAAAGTTGTTATTCTCTCTGTGCTGTCTGTTATTTCTTGAAGTAAAGGTTATTTTGGCCTACATGTATGTTGAATTATTGATAATAAATGTTTAGTTAGTACGTTATCTTCAGTAGTCACAATACAGACACATATTTGAAAGCTTTTCTTTGTGGTGCAGTACGAGACTTCAATACCAGATACAACAATCCCCACAGGCACTGACCTCAATATCATGGGGCCAATCCAGGATAATACAAAGACAAAAAAGCAACTGTAAAAAATCAGTCTGCAGACGAGCTGTGGCAACATCCCAGAGATTTTAGGAACAACCCGCTTGTTACGACAAATGGTGCACAACTGCACTCAGCACAATTAGAGCTGCTTTAAAGAGAATATGTAGTCACCAAATATTAATTTCAAGTTTATTCATGCAATGAAATCACTCAAATGGTATTATTCTTTTTTTAAAAATATAAGCGGTGTTATAATTGAAATATCAAGACAGTTGACGTGTTTTTACAATTTCCTTGCCTACTTACCTTATGATTTTAAAAGTGCCACATAGTCGTTAAGGCTTTAATTTGGTTATGTAGGGCTGGACAACAAGTCAATAACAATATATATTGCAATATGAAATATTTCAATAATAATAATATGACTTTTTTCCACACTTTAATATACATTAATATTATGAAAATGCATGACAAAGTTTGTTTGATGTTAATGTCATGTTTCTTGATTATGACCTTAAATAAAAGTTGAGCATTGATTTATTTTGTTAACATTTTCACATTTAAAACATTATATATAGTTTTATAGGACGAGGTTTTCTGAAAATTTCATTTTTCAGAGCCTTTGTGGGTATAGATGTCCTTTCTGGACATCGTTGGCAGTTTCTCTTTGGTTTTCATATCGATATCGGAATTATTTGTTGTCGACAGAAATTAAGAAATTAAAGATTAAAGATTCCTTTATTTTCATTTGTACAGGCAGGTACATACAACACAATTTTGAGTGTGCTACCTCCGAAGGTGCTCAGTGGAAACATGATGTAACAGAACAAACAACAAAATTTAGACATGGTGCATGGTGTTCAAGTAATCAGTTATTGTACATTTCAATTTAGTCAGGTTATTGCATGGGATCCCCGAGTGTCAGCTTTTTTTTTTTTTTTTTGCAGTGTTTAGTGTGGAGATGGCATTTGGATAAAAAAAAAAAAAGTTAAAATAAAATATATTATGACATATATTTTTGCCATATCATCCAGTTCTATGGTAATATATATTAAAAATGACAAAAACATGCCTATCTTGTAAGAGCAAATCATTAAATCTGGATGTAAATGGCATGAACATTCAATGTTCCAGCAGTACTGCAGGATACCTGTCCTGTCAGTGTTTGGCCATAAGGTGGCGCTTCTTCCGCGCGTATATGTGTGCTTGTGCAACCCCGAAAATCTTCCCCTTCGCGTAAACAGCAGAGTGACTGTTGGTGACTCTGTTCACAATGTCGGGCAGAAAGCCCCGATCTGTGGCAAACCCTCTGGAGTCTGCGATCACCACACCTAGTGAGAGGATACTGAAGGAATGCCACAGTCTGTATGTCGACAGCGAAAACGGTAAATAACCAATAACCTGGATTACAAGCATAAGACAGAAACAAAACACAGTGGTTCTTCATGTTGTGCAGCTGGGTACTCCTAGACTGAAGTTTTTGGTGTGAAGTCTGCTTGTTCAGCCAGTAGAAGGGTCTGCAGTCTGCAGCAGCTGCTGTCAGTGTCAAACACATGACACCGAGCAGAGGAGGCTCACCGGGACAGCGCCCGAATCTGTCTGCATTCATGTCAATGTCACTGACAGTGTTGAAGCCTTCAAGTTCATCCGAAACTCGATGAATGTGCCTCATGAGCACACACGCTCTCGCAGAATTCTGAATTACTTGTTTACATATATGTTTGTTTAGGTCCTCTTTGATAGTCCTGTAATTTGACATTTTTCCTTTGAACCATGGAGCCTTGAACTCAGTGTGCGCGCGCGCGCACGAGAATGTGTCGACTTTCAAATACTTCAAGGAGCCTCCTGTATTACTATCCATCTCTGTTATTAAAAATACACTGACAGAAGAAAAAAAAAAGCCGAACACGTGACGAGTAAAGCTGGGTGATTTCAGTCCAGAACAATGGTGGCTTTTTCCAACTTCCCCCCTCCTCACACTTTTATTTCCACGCATATATACCCGTAAAAGTCTCTGTGCAAACTGGTTTGTGCTGGTATCCTCAGTGCAGCCATTTGGAGGTTAAACGGTTTGCTCAAATTTTCCAACTGTTGGAGCCTTGGGGCTAAAGTGGTTGACATGAGACCAAAAACTACTAATTCCAAATCAGCTTTGTGGTCAGATGTTTTTTTGCAGGCCACAGGTTGGTTTCTTTAAGATTTAGTTTGACCTTAAAATGAAAACTGAAAAAAAGAAAGGGGGAAAAAAAAGGCTTGCTTATCTCCTCATTATGTGCAATCTGATTTCAGATAAAAGATTGGTGTGTTCAGGCCACATATTAATTTTAAATATTACAATGACAACACATCAAATAAGGAAACAGATTTTTATTTATTTTATATGTACTGACTTTGAATTTGCCTGCAGTGTATTTCTATAAGGTTTGGACAGGAACAAGTTTATCTCTGTGCTGCATCACTTCCTCTTTGGAAGAAAAAAAAAATCAACAAAAAACACTAAGATTCTGAGGACTGAAAGGACCAGTTACTGTAGTTTACTAATTTTGAAAACAAAAACACACACACAGTAGACAAGGCCGGACTGCAGACAGGCCAGTTTAGCACCCAGACTCTATTAATCTGATATCATGATTGTCTTGCTGAAATAAGCAACGTCACACTTTAAGAAAGATGTCATCTGGGTGGTAACAAAATAAGAAAACGTTAAACAATGACAAAATAAACAAGGGAAGATATAAAAATAGTGTAAAAATATGAAGACAAATGACAAAACATGAAATAATGAAAACACTTAAATATATTTTCATATGTATTTTGTTTATTTTTGTTTACATGTAATAATGTATGCATCTATCTATTGTTACCATTTTTTTCCCATTCATTTGTCCTGACTTTGTCTCGTATTGTACCTGTCACCAACACATATGACATAGGTCTGCTATTTCCTTGTTCTTTTTTTAAATTTACTTTTTTAAACTAAAATTGCTACATGAAGCAATTTTATTCAAGTGTCAAGTTTTCATTGGACCAGTCTGGTGCATAACATAATCGAGACACACTTTGGAACGCCGCGTGCCCTGATGTCTCTGTTTGTGCATGTTTTTGTGTGTTCTCAGGCCTGGTGAAGATTGCCAGCACCCTCGGAGTCCGACTGCTACCTCCAAGGAAGAAGATCATTGTGATGATAATGGGGAACCACTCTGCTGGAAAGAGCTCCTTCATTAACTGGTAATACATTCTTGTAAATAGTTTGAGCAGTGCTGTGCCCGACTGCCTGATCATACCCTCCTCGATGTATGAAAGATAATTTGGTGATAACAGTTGAGGATAACTCTGGCATTATATGTTCTCCCTTTTATTAATGAAGTCTGCCTAAGTTTTCTTCTATTTAGCCCATTATTATTGAAAAGGTGGTAGATGGTGTGATCATACAGTGATGTACTTTTCTTTTTTTTTTTTTAAACCTATTTTCTGTGTGCTTGTCTGGATTATGCTCAGTGTGATTTACACAATGACACTAAACCCTACAGTGGAAGATTTTCTCCCTTTAAATGGGCTAACTAGCTGAGAAAAATATGTAAGACACCTGTGATACTGTTTCAAGTTAAACAATTAGCTTGAATAAGAATTTTCTAACATCTGCAAAGCAGTCACCAAAGAGCTGTCTGTTTCAGCAGTGTGCATGATTCTTAAGACGTTTCAGTGTCATAAAACTATTCAGACGCTTTAAAACAAATGGATATGTTACATTCTTTCTACGATTGTGTTTAATGACAGAAGAAACCAAAACAGAGCTCTTTGTCAAGGTAGTGGTTTCATTTTGTTTACAGGTTATGCAGTGAAGTTTAATAGGAAGATAACAGCCTACTTGTAATTCAACATGGAGAAGATTTAGTCATGGTTTGGGGCAGCTTTGCTGTTCATGGAAGTAAAGCAGCTTCATCCAGGAGCTTCTGGGTGGGTACGACAAATGTTTGGAGGCAGTCTGTGTTTCCAGATGTTCTCCAAACAACTGTAATTGTAGAAGGCCAGTAAGTGTGTGCAGGTTTGCGGTTTAGTTGTCATTATTTCTAAACGTTGTTGAAATTCTGTTCTGTTTTTTCTTTTTGCAAAAGGGGACCATGTGCTTCAGTAGCAATGAGAGAACAACAAGAGATAAATTAATTTAGGTTATAATTTTGTCTTCATTGGTTGAATTAAAGTGGCTTCATTACTTTGTGAGATTTCTTTATGTTTCCATCATTAATAACTTTACAGACCTGTTGTTTTGGCTTTGCTTGATTTATTTATTTCTTGATTTATAGATTGATTCATTAATATTGCACAAGGTCATCTTCCCGCTGTGAGAACCTCTCTGGCTCGACAGCATGAGGGTTAATCCAGAAATGTGTCCCTACTACTGCCGAAAGGAACAGCTGTCAGGCATGTCAACCTCAAGTTAACTCCATTTGTTTTAGAGCAGGAACCCAGCCCTGGGGCTGCAGGTGTGTTCAGCATGATGTTGGTGAAGGAGTCTTTTATTTGGTTAAATTGTTGATCGGTTCAATCTGGATTTACTATAGTCACTAATGTTTCACATTATACTTGAGGAGGTGGAAGCTCACATGGCTGTTATGTGTGGCTGTGATCACAGGTTCAGATTACACCTTCAGCTAGTCCTCAAACACATAAATTGACCTTTGTCACGCGTTTGGCTAGTATATTGGAATCTATACTGATAACTAAAATAATTAATGGGCAGAAAATGTATACTTCCTTTTCGTCTGCTCCCTGAGTGATCCACACGATTGATTTGGCATAAGTTTCACGCCGGATGCCATACCTGATGTAACCGGGATTTGAACCCGGACCAAAAAAGAAGTGGTCTGAGCCTCTCAAATGTTAGAGAATTAAGTTTATTCCAGCTTTGCTTCATTGTAAGTGCAATAGATTGTTGGATACATTGAGCAATATGATTACTCCACCCTATGTGCTACAAACAAAAGATCACATCAGAATCACTTCTCTGGTCCTCCACTAGAAATGAGGTTGATTTGTTTCACCTCTGGAACATTTATGCATATTAATTGATTTATTTAGTTACCTGCACTGATTCATTTGGTGTCATTCTAGGTATGTTGAGGAGCACATTCAGAAAACGGGTGTGGCCATCGAAACTCAGGGGTTTACTTTTATCACAAGTGGTCGCAAAAGAGAATCATTGACGGTAAGAATCGCATTAAGACAGCCGACATGTCCAGAGATGCTTGATTGATTATGATAACCTCTAATGCATTTGGTATATAAACATTTGGTATTTTCCAAAATCAATAGTTTATTTTCAGACATCACCTGTCAGTCGTGCATCAGAGTGATTTTAACAACCTTTATTTCCAGTACTGGTAACTAAAGCTGCAGTAAGCCATTACCCTTGACGAAGATCTATATTCAGTTTTGTGTATTTAGTGTATGAAGACAGTTCTGCAGTGTGTTGGGATCTCTCATTATGTGGGTTACTTCAGCAAGGAATTTCTTTACACAGAAAGATACACACACACAAACACAGGCATCTTTGCAGTACATAAAAGCGCGAGAGACACCTGTCTCTCTTTCGTCCCCCATTATTCCCTCTGCCTCTCTGCCTCATATCCTGCTGTGGTGAAGGTGATGAACATGAATAAAATATTTGCCATGCAGGACTGCAGAGTGGCTAAACTGGGCGTATTGAGCTGCAGCATAGTGGCTGGTGTAATACTGAGAGCAAAATGCTGAGGAGAGTGAGGAGCCTGCTGTAGAGATGTGGTTAGCTTTGTCTGGTCGGGTTCATTCTCACAATATGTTTTGTAACTATTCTACAGGGGAATGCAACACTACACCTGTATCCTCACTTTCGACCACTCCTTGAGTTCAAAGGTAAGACTTTTGCTTTCTCTTTGACATCTCAGGTTGTGTTTCTGACAGGTGCAGCCGTTGCTGTACTTTGCCTGAAAACAGAATAATAACGCTGCCAATAAAGTGGCTCAGGCTTTGTCCTAGTGTTCTTTCTTTATTCAGTTCATTCCAATTTCATTATCTTTAGAATAATCATTATTTATAGAGCTGGTATACACATGGATATTTCATACAGCTCTGCATGTGATGCATCAGATAACAATTTTCATTTCTAAAAGGTCTCAGTGTAGTCAGTTGGAGTCTCTGAGCAGAACATGTTGTACGTGCAGTATTCCTTGTGGGCATAATCAATTTAAATCTTGAGGCTTTGTATCTCTCTGCCTTTGATGTTGAGGGCAGAACAAGATATTTCACCCTTTACTGATAAAATCAGCACTGCAGTCTGCATAATACAGTCCAATTAACATGTCTGAAAGCTAAAACGAATGTAATTATCAACCTTGTTGCGCATGCAGTTAAAGAAATGAATGTGATTGGACTATAAGTTGATTTTGGTTGCCTGTCATGGAGGTCGTGATGAAAAACATCAAATGGTGACAAAAAAAAAGAAGGGTTCACTTTTAAAGGTGACAATAAAAAAAGGTTTGCACAACCAAAATAGCAAAAACAAGTGTAATTGTGAACTGCAGAGAGAGATGTTAAGAGCTCACTTGTTTGAGGAAAATATGTATGTGATGTATGTTTAGGTTGTTTACACAGTCTTACTCTAAAAGTTAAGTTTTTTTTTGTTTGTTTTTTTAGTGAATCAATTTAAAAGACTAGTTCATCCTTAATGTCACCAGAATTCCTCTCTGTTGACATCAAATCTGGAGGTATTCATGTGCTTCGCCTCATTGCAGGGCTGTGTTTTGTGATTTCTCATTTCATAAAGACACCTTACCTCCATGGCTCAACACAGAGTTGTACAAGTGATGTGTTAAGTGAGATATCCCACTCATCTCCCGTTCCTTATAACGTACCGTACGTGTTGTCTGATGTATCCGAGTTGAGTGTGAGAATGTGCGAGCCAGCAGTGGTCTGGGTGTGCCTGCTGCCTTAGCAGGGGTGTGCGGAGGAGGTGGGGGTAATATGTGCGTCTGTGTGCGTGTTAACAGAGAGTATGTAGAGAGTGAGGGTTCACTGGGCGCGGACTCACCGTATGGCATATGAGTCACAAGCCCCATCGACAGCAGTGCGGTGTAGTCAGGAGGAGCTGCTGAGAAATGTCACAGCCGCTACAGACGGCACAACCCAGACTCCAGCAGCAACAGCTCTCCTCTGCAGGCCTGAGTGATCTGCTGCTGGAATACAAGCAGGATCTTCATTGCTGCCTCTGGAAATACACCACAGCGGGCATTTGTTTAGCTGTGACAGCGACTGAGGATGACTCATCAGAAAAGCACCATATATTCTCACCAGGGAGCAGCTGCTGATTCTCATTTACGATATACTTGGAGAAGCCTCTTAGTATTATTTTATAATTGCATGAAGGATGTTTAAACCTGTAGTCTTTTCGTCTTTATATTTGCAACCTGTTGTCAATACTTCAGACTACATGCTGCCTGGGGAATTGACATCATAGGTCACTGAGATCACGGGTTGCCTACTTTGCTTACATTATGGTTGTTAAGGTTTGGCTGTGCTCATTTTTAGTTTAATGCATTTGCTTTATGTCTGCTTTGACCCATTTAGTCCAACAAGTTCCTTTATAGTCTTGAACAATCCAGCATTGTTGCTGCCTTTGCCCGTTTCCTCGTGCACAGGATCTCCTGCATTGCCCTCTCAATTGCGGTCCCGCAAGGAAGTTAGCACCCATTGGCGAGTATCATTCTTGTTTTCACTTTATCTTTCAGTAGACCTTCTTTTTTTGTCATATGGATGGATGGATGTGTACTGAGGACATTTAATTCCCTGATTTTCAGCTGCAGATGCTTGAATTCATACTTCCAGGATCATTTACTGTAGTGCAGACCATGAGGCTTTTTGATGATATCTTAACACATTCATAAATATGCATAAATGCACTTTCTATCTTGAAGTACAGCCATCTTTTGCAGAAAACGGACGTGTTTTGTGTCCACTGTGTTTAGGAGAACGCCTCTAAGATTTGTGATGAGAGGCAGATGTATTGATATTGTGGCCATGCTGATGTAAGAGAAGCATGAGGGTATGCTAATGTACCACAGCAGCAGTGGTCCTGCTTGCTGCAGCACAAAGATGTGATTTGTGCTGGCTGTTGATACCTGCCTTTTTGTATGAAATAGTCTCAGTGTCCTCTTGGGCCTGTGATCTGTGTGTGTGTGTGCGTAGAGAGTGGACAGGGTGTGGGCTTCATGGTTGGGATGTGTCTCGACAGTGATCCTGTGGTGTTTAGAAGCTGAGGGAATGGGGCTGTTTTGCGTGCTGGTAGTGGTGGAGTATCGTAACCTCACAGTGCGTTGCCTCACAGTCGTTCTTCACTGGCTAGCTTTATGTCCCACGCCCCACACTAAAGCTGCCAGTTGAAGAGCTGTTGTGTGTAACCATGACAACAGTCCTCTCCCCAAAGAGGACGGTGAGAAATCTGGGACTGAAAAAAAAATTCAGAAAATTGTCACATCTGTCAGGGTGTGGCTGCTGCTTGTCTCTTCATCGTGAAAGTTGAGCCAGAATCACAGTTTGCAGACAGTAACGTATGCATGTCTTTATCTGGTCAGTATTACAAATAAAAAGAGTGAAAAGGCAAACTTTTAAGCATCAAAAACACTTTTGTTTTCTTGACCTCAATGTCAACAGTCACTCCTAGGTCTCCAAGTATTGACCGCACTGCGGCTTCGAGTCGCCCATATTGATATGGGTATTAGAGGAAACAGTTTCCTGCAGGGACTCATCCTTTTTTTTTTTTTTTAAACTCTGCATTCATCCTAAAGGAACCTGTTCCCACGCAGCATTTGTGCTTTCCAGGTGTTACGGATTACCTGTCTGCTGAAATCTCTACCTCAAAGCAGAAGAAATTCAGCTTGGTGACATTTGTCGACACTCCTGGTTTGGTGGACGGGGACATGATCTACCCTTTTGACGTGAATAGCGCCATCACTTGGTTGGGTACGTTTTTGAAGCCTCCAAGTTTTGTCTCTGCTGTCAAAATTACACCACAGCTGATGCATTTTTCTAACAGATGTAATCTTTTTTTTTTTTTTTTTCCATGCAGGAGAACAGGCGGACCTGATTTTTGTCTTTTTTGACCCAATGGGACAAGCACTGTGCAAACGCACACTCAACATAGTGGAGAAGCTGAGTGAAAAATGTGGTGACAAACTTATGTTTTACCTCAGCAAAGCAGACGAAGCTGGAAAGGAAACAGATAGACAGGTCGGGTCACTTCATTTATGGATTTTAAGTAACTCCTTTTTTTCTAAGAAAAGAAACCTGTATGGAAAATAACATTTACAAAATATATATTTATTTATGTTCTGCAGAGAGTAATGATGCAGATTGTCCAGGAACTGTGCCGCCGTCCAGGTCTCAACAAATGCGGTTTTGAGATGCCAACAATATACATCCCTAATCCACAAAAGGTAAACTTAACCATGTATTCCTTTATTGGTTATATTACAGGCTGTATGTGAAAAGATATATGAGTAACACATCTTTTTGCTTTTCTTAACAGTTTAACTGAGGGATAAAACAGCATTCTGGTACTTGTAAGCTTGAAATAATGCAGTGCTTCCCCACCCTGTGGTGGTGTTGTTTTCAGCAGCGTTTCCCTCAGATCCCATTAAGCTCTGGTTTTGAAGCTTGTCCGCTATTCAAGGGGCTGAACAGCCTCTGATTGAAATTTGAATGTAAATTCTTTGATCCACTTTGCTTGGTGGCCTTTGACAAGAGTTATCCAATCTTGGGGAAGGGGGGCACAGGGATCGTAAACCATGGACTTGCCTTTAACCAAGGGCACCGCAGTCCTGAGTTATTGCTGCACCACCTTGTGATCTACAGCCACAAAGCTCTACACTGCATGGTAAATTTGTCCGTCCCTACAGACCTCCGGTTTATTTTTGCTGAGCAAGTGCAGTTACACTTCCTGCAATCTGGACAAAGCTGTCCATCAAAATACCCTCAGGATTTTCACGGAAGCTTCCAGACCTTCCCCTTATTGAAATGCTTAAAATGTTTTGTTCTAAATCCAACCTGTTTGTTGTCTTTTCTTTTCTTTTCTTTTCTTTCCTTTTTCTTTTTTTTTTTTTCTTTTCAGCCGAGCAGATGTGTGAACCAGATTGATAGTGTGTGTCAGACCATCGAGAAGACCATCAACCAGGCTGTACAGAAGACTTTGGATCAGCTGGAGAAAGACAGCGACCTCATTTGTTCCACTATCAGCAGCAGACTGGAACAGGACAGGTTTGGATTTTCACAATAGAGCATGTGTTTTTGTTATTGCTAATGGCATGATATTTACCCTGATCCAATTATAGCAGGTGGCAGTTCAATAAAACATAATGATATACACAGAGGATCTAACTGTCATCAGATATTATCAGCTGCAGTAAATTTGCTAAACAAGATTTTCTCTACATGCACGCAGGGCTGACGTGGCTGACAACAAAAGCAGCCGTCTTCACTCATTTCTGTGTGGCGCTTTGGGCATTTTCCTGCCTTTCCTCTTCATCCTCAGTTTCATTGTGAATACCTTCTCCAAAGAGCAGCTGGATGAGCTGTTGGGCGAAGGTCAAGCTCGAACTGTCACACTCTTCACGGTAATTCCAGAAAAAGCATAATGTACGCAGTAAATAATTCTTAACATAAAAATAAATAAATAAATAGATACTGCGATAAAATGTGTTTTCTTCCTCTTGCTCTTTTTATATGGGGTGCACCTTTGCTCTACAAGTACTTATTCAGTGCATGTCTCACAGGGAATAGTAATGTATCTGTGGGAGTGGATACCAGAAGATGGACAAGTGGTTTTTGTGATCATTTTTGGGGGTTTTTGCTACCTCCTGCTTTTCCTGGCAAAATATTTTGCTCGGTAAGTGTTGCAAACATACAATAATGCATGAGTAGCTCTAACAATTGGCTTAAAAAAAAAAGTCATCAGGACAATTTGAGGCCTGAGCTCAGGTAAAAGTGAGCAATACAAGTCTAAGATCCTAAACGCTTAGATAATATCTTTGATTGTGCTCTTAAATACAATGGCAAAACCATTCACACTAATATAAACCCTCAGAAAAATCTGAAAAGTTCAAAATATCAATGTATGAAAAAGAAATTGTGCCACTTAATATGTTTACACTTTTTTTTTTGAGCTTCCTCAACTGCATCAACAGGCCTAGACCATTTTCAGTCACGCACTACACTGTGTACTGATTTTGCCAAAATGTAGTACGCAATATGAAATATATTTTAAAAAACAAAACAAAAAAAAACTGCAAAATCTGCAATATGCAAAAAAAACAAAACAAAAAAACAACTGCTCAACATTTATAAGCTCCAAATCACGCAAAATATACTTTATCTGCTCTGT
>JBAMYA010000024.1:7796164-7821336 GCA_037176975.1 Arrhamphus sclerolepis | reverse complement strand
GTAAAACAGTGAAAAGCTGCACATCCTCAGATAAAGAGCATTTCTATAAACTGTAGGTGTGGCAGTATTTACTGTGGAACCTTTTTTAAACGGACAATCATCTGCCCGAATGTTCAGAACTTCCTCTCGTGAATCTCACATTTAACCTCATCTCAGCAGCCGACTTGAAAAGTGCCTTATTCACTGAGCACTGGACAAGCTGTGATTGTAGCCGTTTTATGAAAAGAAATAATGTGACTTTTTATTTCAGTTTTTATAGTCCATAACTAAAGAGTTCTATAAAGAAGTCTAGTGTTTACAAAAGTCGCTTTTAAACTATGCTTTAACCGGCAAATATATTTTTATGATGTCTGTTCATGTCTGGTCATGGTCCAGAAATCCAGAATGACCTTAATATAACCTGAATGTGTTTTCATATTGCATGTTGATAATATTCTCTCTCAATAGCCAACATTGGGGCATTATGATTGGACAAGAGTCAGTAAACGTTTTAGCTGCAAGCTGTATCCTGCCACAAAGAATTTAGCCTCCGGGTTTATATTGGTGATTATTTAGTGATGTTTTAAAGAAGCATCATGTGAAACTTACGTTCAAAATAATAGCAATGTGTGTGTGTGTTTTTTGTATTTTTTCTAAAGTTAGTAAAGCTCAAAATCGTTAGAATAGCTTTTACACAAATGCATTTGGAAGAGTGCGAATTCTATTCCCAATCAAGACACGGAGAAACATTTTCTCTGAAAATTTGAGTAAAGTGGACGTTGTTCAGAAGAACAGCAAGCTAGGGCTGGGGTAGTTTTTTCTTTCATACCATCGTAAAAAAGCAAGAAATTGCTGGTATCACTGCGTTTTTGTGTTTGTGGACAGCAGTGATGAGTCGCGGGCAAACAAGCCACCTTGAGTAGGTGTTTTAGAATTTAGCCGCCATTGATAGCCGCTGTTATAGTGACTCGATGTAGCAGCTGTCAGAAGAGCCGACTACCATGAAGAGACACACGACCGGTTACTGCGACCGGGCCTACAGCATGCTTTGATTTTAAAAAGTTGATTGGAGACGTGGAAACATATAAAGAAGTGCAGAAAATGAAGCTGCTCAGTTAAAACTATCTCAATACTTTAAATTGGCAACCAAAAGCATAAAAACGAAAAGCTACCTTTTTAAACTCGAATTGTTGAAGAAATGTTTGTCAGGCGACACCCAAGCACTGGATTCAAGATAGCGTTAGCATCATGGTTTGGGGATGTTTGTCATACTATGATGTTGGGCCTGTTTGCTGCATGCCAGGGATCATGGATCAGTTTGAATACATCAGTTCAACAGGTCGCGTTGCCTTATGCTGAAGAGGAAATGCCCTTGAAATAGGTGTTTCAACAAGATGACAACCCCAAACACACCAGTAAGTGAGCAGCATCTTGGTTCCAGACCAATGACATCAATGCTATGGAGTGTACAGTCCAACCCTGGACCTTAATCCAATGGAAACCTTAGGGGGTGACATAAAAAATACTGTTTCTGAGAGAAAATCAAGAAATGCTGAGTCTGTAAAGAAAAATACTGCAGTATTTTATTTTAAGCAGGTGAATATTTATTTTTCTTTGTTTTCTAGAAATTGAAAACAAATTTGATTAAATTCTTCATTGTGGTTTGATTTGGAACAGAATGTACAGTGTTCCCAATGCCGGTGCATGTACGGAAATAAAAGCTATTATAAGGATTTTTGAGCTTTACTCACTTTCTAAAATACGCTGCTATTATTGTGAACACAGCTGTATATCAGTGAAGTCCAGCTGGTGAACAGTAAAGCCCCTGCTCTGAAATGTACCTCCTAGTTGCGTCTAGTAGCACTGAGCCCTTCAAGCCTGTAGATGGATTTAGCTGCCAACACCCTAAAATATCTTCACTCCAGTTTTTTAAGCTGTATAAATATTTATTAGTCTCAAAAGATGTCTACAGGTGAGGAGATGTTTTTTTTTCTTTTCCAAAGGATGCAACAATCCAAATCTCTTAAGAGCTAAAACCGACCTTTTTTTCCTTGAATAAAATGAAGTTTCTCTTCATTGCCTTTAAATCATGTAGTGTTTTCACTTACAGGTGCAACAACATTGTAGTTTGGCACGGCCATCTGTGTTGTCAGCTCAGCTAGCAGAAAATGATCTGTGTCGTGTGGACAACCAACATTGACCCTCTTGATTTGTGCCATGGATTTTTTTAAAAATCTTTTTGTTTTTAAATGAAGCAAAAAAAAAAAAAACCTTTCGAAAACTTCTATCAATTTCTCGGGACCTTGCAAAATTACAGAAAATATATATATATTTTTGCTTTTCAGAGGTTAATTTCCTTTTTCCTGCTCTTTCCAAGCCTCAGCACTAAATCAGCTAAACTGGATTAAATGATGTCATGCAGATCTTGTGCTGCACAGAAATTACTCTGTGTTGTCAATATAATATTCAGTTTCATAATTTAATCCTTAAATGACATAATTATACATAAATATATGTGTGTATAAGATTACATTTTGTTATTTTATTGATTACTGTAAAAACATTCAACAACAGTTTCGTTGCTGCTATTACAAAAATATTTCAAGTTAACTATTAAGTGTCAAACTTAAAGAGCATGGTCCTGTGAAATTAATAGAAATTACATTTTTTTTTTATTTAGTTATATCTATGAACACTCGTGACATGGCCTGGGAGACTTTTGTCAGTTAGAAAGACTTAAAATATGTAAAGATGTTAAAGAAAAGAAAAGATTGGTGCATCCTTACGTTTTATCCAGAATGATGTACAACATCCTCTATGGACTGTTTGCAATATTATTGTGAACGCTTTTATTTTGTCTGTTAGATGGCTCCCAGGTATCCTCCTGTGTAGGAATTTCATTCTATCAATTTGTAAAACTTGTGAATTAGCCAATTCTTTATCATTTTCATCTTTTAACTGTAAACCTAAATGAATGTGCTTTTTTTTCCTATAAATTCTCTTCTTATTCAAATAATGGATCCTGTCAGAAACCATCCTAATGATGCTGTGTTTTCCTTGAATTTCATTAAACTTTTTTTTTTTTACCAACTTTTAGCGACCCGACTGCTTCCTGGTTTTGTTTTCGACTCCGGTCATGAACGCATACAAACATCAGGTGGCGTGACATGAAAACTAAAACATGGCAAGAGTGAGTAGTTGTTGGAAGACTTTTATTTCAAAGTAGTTATAAAAACATCATTCTGGGTTTCTCCGTAGGAAGAACAATGCTTTTTTAAATCGACATATTGACTCAAGTGTGTCACGGACCAAATATACAGAAATCTTCATTATGCCAGAATGTAGTCAAATATCTGTTTTGTACCTCTGAGCACATTACAAGCATTTCTGAATGAAAACAAGTGAACCAGGGAAATTACAGTAACTGCTGGCTCAGGCCACAAACCTCAGTTCCCTGAGTTAGTAACAAATGATGACCCTATGGAAGTGGCAACTATCAAAAATAACCTGAAGATACTATCGCATTCATCTAGAGAAGTTATACCTCTTTGTTAGAAAATACATGAATCTATTGTGAAAGCGCTAGCCTTTGTAAGTAGTATTACTAAAAGTAGTTCAGAATTAAACTTATGCACTCTACTAGCAAGACAACCAATGCAAAGAGTTACGCTGAAGATCAAACAATTAGTCAGAAATTAAAGCTGTTTGTGTTCTTGTGAGTCAGTTAAAGCTGCATTCTGCTGAACTGGGTTTGCTTTGTTGCAGATTAAAGCATTGTCTTTTGATGCATCTACGCTGAAATTTCTCTGGTTTGGGGCTTATTTTTAAAATGTTTTTTTTTTACTCCTTATGTGGTAGGTTACATGCAGATTTCCATCTGTGGCTAAGCATACAGTCAAGTTTGTTATTCAGTTCAAATTGTATGCTCTTATTTTGAAACAATGCAATCAGAATTATAATTATATACAATGTTATTTTTACAACAACAAAAAAAAAAAATTCCAATGCCCATCCCTGGCTTCTTATAAACAAAAGTGTACAGGTAGATACATCTTGCAGCAGCACAGAGGCTGAATCCAGTATTGCCAACATTATCAGTAAAATGCCTGCCAACGTAGTGATTCAGTGTGTCCACGTCGTGTATGGCTCCGTCTGTCACATTAAAGTATCTCAGGTAAGTGTCTCTCAAACACTCAGTCGCGTACACAGAGTGTATGTGAAAAGAAGGAGATAGCTGCACAGTGTCTCAGCACCATAAGTGTCCATATCGGGGTGTCAAGTGGACTTTGGATCGCTCGTTCTGGAACTTCGCTAGCGACATCAGTGGGAGCCTTTGTCAATCAGCCAAGAAATGTCTCCAGTCCTGCAACATCAAAATAAAATAATCTGACATTTGTGGATACAAGTTTTAGTTTAACACATCACCCATCAGTGTATAAGTTCTAGATCCTTGGCAATGGTTACAGCTAAAAGTTTGTGTGCAAGACAAGAGACGCTCATGTGTTTCCATACTTGCCGAGCCGTGCTAACACCCTCCAGTTATCGTGAATGCATTATTGGAAACAAAAGACACAAGAGGCATGAGGACCACGACTGTCGCATCAGAGCAAAAAACATGGTGAATAAATGGTTAAATTTAAATGCAACTGTTAAGGGTGCATTCACATGTTACACTCATTTACAAGTACAAATCTATCCCGATGCACAGCAGGTCGGCTGAACATGCCAAAATAAAATGTTTTTGGAATTATATTTGACACAAATATAGCCGCAAGTGTCGATCCATCAGGGTCCAAGCAGCCTTGCAGAAATAGCAACTCACAGGTGAATAACTTCAGCCAGAAACTAAAGTTCAGATCAGTTTTGACAGATGAGAGTTGTAGTTAAAGCATTCAAGCAGTTTTACTGTTTGGACCCCCAAGTTAAAAAAAACCCAAAACTTAATGATGTATTATAACAAAGTTCTAAACAGACATTTGTTGACAAATACAATTTTTTTTTATATCTACGTGTGTGTACATATATATATATGTGTGTGTGTGTATATATATTGAAAATATTGCTACAGCTATGTAATAAGATAACTGCATTTTAAGATGGCATCTAAAATATGAATACTTTATTTCATGCCGTATTCACAATGCTGCAGAGTGCTCTATATGTGAATAATTTGCTTGTAAACGTTAAAGCATCAATGAAGACTACTATGACTGAATTATTCAAAATACCATTTAGAAAATTCCTATTGTATTTGAAGTTTTCTTAAAACAATCTTATTTGTTTATCACATAAATCTTGGTGCACAATTATAACTTATAAAATGCTGTTTGCTAAACAAGAATGCTGTTATTGCTCTGTATTTTAGCATTTATTTTTTCAATTTTTCATACATGAAGAGAAAATAACAATCTCAGCCAAAGACTTACTCCACATCTCGTTTCTTGATCGTCTTTCCTGATCCTAAGACCTCTGCCACTCGCGACACAATGGGATCATAGTTCATGCTGGCGACAGCAACCACCTCCTCACTCCTGTGGATTGCCAGTATGAGGAGAAGAATCATGAGAAGGAAGCATCTTGGAATCAGGTGAGGACTCGTGATAAAAGATGAAAATTAGTTTCCAAATTGAAGATGCAAAGCAAATAAGTGCTACCTGGTATAAAATGCTACAAATCGCAGTTCATCCAGATCACCTTGTATAATGACATCATCAAATCCATCACCATATCCTCCATGAACGGAAAGAAAACAAAAGTAAGGTGTAAATTTCAACCATTGGCATTATTAGTTTTACAGCTAGATGGCAGTGTACTAACAATGCTACACAATGCAAGTGTTTTTGTTTTTTTTTAGTTTCTGGTCCTTCTCCTGCGGCATATTTGCCACAACACAATGATATAAATCCATAAACGACAGCAAACCCATGTCTGGATACCTGCATAGCGAATGGTCTTCCCAAACATGGCTGACCAGAAGTAAGGCACAGTTTTGATTTCAGTGGCTCTGCCCATCATGCCGAGAGCTGCCACCCTACCTGTCAGTGAGGATAAAAACAGTAGCATTCAGGTGTTTCTCTGTGAGTGCATAATGATAGATGTAATATATGCAGGTTGCTGTGACTTGCACTCACCGTGTACATGAGCCATCTGCCAGTGAGGGATGTTCACTTTCTTGTTGTTGCGCATTGGGAAAGGAAACATCACCACATCTCCTCCAGCAAAGACCCCGTCAATATTTGTCTGCATCATCTAACGTAGATCAAAGTTCAGAGGGGGAAAAACAGCAACATCATAAAACAGAACAAAAGCACTTTCAAACAGGTCTTTTGGCTCACAAAGCACCTTGTTCACAGTGATGAAGCCCTTGGAGTCCAAGTGGATGCCACTCTGTTTCAAAAAACTTGTTGCAGGAATGCTTCCTACAAAAGAGGACGCACATCAGCAAGTTGCATACGGTACTGGATAAAAAGATTTGAGGGCTTTCTGTTTGACGTCACCTGCTCCAATGACGCACACGTCTGCTCGCAGGACCTTCCCACTCTTCAGTACAACCTCTTTCAGCTGTGGGGAAGAAAATGTTCATATACTAGTAATGTTAAGTGCATTAATTAAGTGGAATCCTACATACCGTAAATGTTTGTTTATTTATTTTCTTTTATTTGCCAAAGCTTTTGGCTTCGATCATTTGCCATGTTTTCCTCACTACTATTTTTTCCACCTCTTAATTTCTAATGCATATTTTATAAGAAACAAAACAAAACAAAACAACCTATGATGGATTGGTGACCTGTCAGGGGTGTACCCCACCTCTCTCCTGATGACGTCTGGTATTGGCCGTAGCCCCAACTGATCCTGAATAGGACTGAAACTGGTGTGAAAATGGATGTGTTATAAATTTTGACCATCATAATGGTGGTTGTTTGTTCTCAGATGGATTTCTTGTTTTCATCACTATGTAAGGGGGAGACTGGAAATATTACACATAAAAAAATATGATTTATTGGTTAATTTGGGTCATGTAAACAGAAGTTAAGCTCAGTTGAATCATATTTACTGATTTTATTTAATTGGATGGGTCCATTACTTCTCTCCAGAATGTATTAATTGATTTCATAGTAGTCCCTAGGAGTGAGTGAGTGTGTGAGTGCTTGTCTGTCTATATGTGGCCCTGCGATGGACTGGCGACCTGTCCAGGGTGTACCCCTGCCTTTCGCCCACAGTGAGCTGGGATAGGCTCCAGCAGACCCCCGTGACCCTGCACAGGACATAGCGGCTATAGATAATGGATGGATGGATGGATTTCATAGTATGAAGGCCCTGCCATTGATCTTGTCCAATAGAATTTAGTGTTACTGGAATAAAAAACTGACCATAGAATATATAGAATTCTATTTTCCTCTGTTGAAAAGTTTAATTTAAAGAGCTCTGCATGTTCATAAGAGTTATTAAGGCACACTCCAAGCTTTAATTGTTAGTGTGTGTGTTTCTTATTTGATTTTTTTTTTAACCCAGTACTAAAATGGAAAGAATGGTGCATCCAAGCATCATGTCATGCTGTTTCTCTCACTTTCTGAATACCTGTCCATGATGGCCAATCATCTCTGAGACTTCGTTCAACATGTAGAACTTCACCCTGTTTGCCTCAAACAGCTGCAAAGATAAACGTATACACATAATGTAGCCACAAGAACACGGCTGAATTTACATGAGCCTGTGTGATCGATCACTCCACTCCCCTGTATGCAGCAGCACTGACTGCAGAATTTAAAAAAAAAAAAAAGTGATTTGCATTTTAATTAATAGCTTGCTCTTAGGGAGAATGTTGACGACAGTATTTTGGAGGTGCTTCATGGTTATAAGAAAAAAAAAACAGCTTGATTTCCCTTCATTGTGTCTTTACCTTCATTATGGCTTTCCCTACTTTCTCCCCCAGGGCTTTTTTAAAGGGAACGGTTTCGATCCCAATGACGGACACCGAGTGGGCCTTGTCAGTCAGAGCTGCAGCCACCTCCATACCTGCCAATGCAACAAATACACAGCATCAAGATAATGCACACTAGTTCATGCAGAATGATGTAAAACAGGGAGAAGTGAGAGAAATACACTGAATAAATAAGCTTGAAAACAAAATAAATGCTGGCAAGTCTCTGATGCTGCAGTTGTTCGGTTTCAAGATTTCTTTTGAGGTATTTGATAAATTATGTCATCTTTTTTTGTGGAAGTGTTTTTTTTTTTTTTTAAAGTTAAGTGTGTAAAATATAACTCAAAACATACAATATTTTGTTAATCATCCAGTCCCTTATTAAACTGAAGATACAACATAAAAAACAATATAAAAAATGTGGCCCATGATACATGTTATCATCTTTTTGAAAAACATCATTATAAATTTGAGAGCCAGAAAAACATTAAAGAAAAAATCGGGACATGACCCTGGTGGAAGATCACCTTTTCACACTTAGTTTTAAATGCATCATATTTTGTTTATATTATGTCATATTATATTGAGTGTTTAATGGTTTGGAAATCATTACATTCTATGCAAAAATGTTTCCCCCCTGAACAGGTCACCTGTGTAAAAGAGTACAAAGTTAGAAGAATGTGTACAGATGTGTGTGTTTGTCTTACCAACAAATGACGACCCCACTATGACAGCGTTCTTGTTGTTGGCGAGCCTCACAATGCTGTTCGCATCCTCAGGCGTCCACAGGTGGAACACATTTTTGACGTCTTTGCCCTTGTAGTTCATTGGCTTTGGTCTTTCAGTGGAGCGGAAACAAGTCACTTTTCATGACATACATTTTTGATCTCAGTTGCTGCACTATAACACAAAATAAATAACTTTTCCTACCTGCTTCCTGTAGCAATAAAGAGTCTCCTATACTCCATTCTCAAGCCGTCTTCAAAGGTCACGCTTCGAGTCTTCACATCTACTGCTACAACCTAAAACAAATATGGAAGACTTGCAGAAGTAAAACTGTGATTTTTGTGCATATTTTCTAAATAACGTGGTTCAAAAAGCTTTCATAAGTACAGAAAGTCAGTCAGCTACACTATTACCCAGCGGATTCAGAGGTCGCTGCCTCTCACCTCTTTCTCTGTGAGCACTTCAATGTCGTGGTCCTGCAGAAAGTCCATGGAGCGCAATCTCAGCTGCTCAGCAGTGCTCTCTAAGGACTAAGGGTAAGAAGAATCCTTCAATCCAAAAGAAATCCTCCCCACAGTTTTGTGACACAATCTAGAAAGTGTCATTTTTAAGATTACAGCCTGAAGCTCTCAACACAAAAACTATCAACCCTGATATTAATACATTTCTCTGATCATGGTACAAAACAAAGAAAGGCTCATTCTGTTCTTATCTACCTACTTCTACATTTTCTTCAGTACGTCTTATACTAACAACGCCGACCAACGCGGTACCTCCGTGGAGAGCTGCACAACTTTCTTGGCAAACTGAGCCCTGTGTCAGTGAATATACTAAGGGTCTGTGTACAAACCTTACTCAGTTTAGGCCTGTCATACGGAGGATGTCTATCCATGGTGCACATGACGATTCGATCCGTGAAGCCCTCTTGCCTCAATGTCTCTGCACACACCAGACCTGCTGGACCTGCCAACAAATTCACTAGTTTGCCAACAGAATCTGGAATTAAGAGAAACTGTGAGCTATAACAAAAAAAAAAAAAAAAAAATGAAACACACCAACCTGAGCCAATAATAAGAACATGGCTGAAACCTGTGTTGGAGTTAATGACAGCAGAACATCGGGCCATGGGTTTTGATCGTTTCTGTGACTGAAGAGCCTGGAAACATTAAAATAAATGGTTCATCGGGATGTTTGTTTATGGGCTTGAACAAATGTTCCACATTTTATTCCTTGTTACCTGTTTGTTTGCACGAATTATCACTTTGTCCTTTTCAATTCTGACCTGGGAACAAACAAGACATGAACAAGGTGTGCACCTTTTAAAGCTGCCTAAAGACAGGACGTGGTAAGGAGTGTATTACAAGACAGCTACAGCCAGGCCACCTGGAATGTAGGCAGACTGTCGAGACCGGGGAAATCCTCAATGTCCCCTGTTGCAATGTTGAAACAGGCACCATGCCAGGGACACCGCACATGTCTTTTAGATAGAACGCCTGGAATGGCAAAAAAGTAAGTCAAATGTATGCTGAAATATCTTATTAATAATTTTATACAAAATCTTTTACCTTTCACCAAGGGTGCGCCATAGTGGGGACACTTGTGGCCCATGGCGAAGAACTCCCCGTGTTCCTTGATCAGTAAAGCTCTGCCGCTTCCCAAGTCAACCTCTCGCATCCTATCGAACAAAGAAACAAAGAGGTGTTTTATTCCTGGCTGCCTTAATAAAACACACAAAAGCTTTTTTGCACCCTGCAGAGGAAGTAATTTATCTAATCTGTTATTGTGAAGTTAATTTATGTTTACGCTGGTGTCCTCACCATATATTTGGAAACTGAGGAAATTCAAATAGCTGTGGTTTTGAAAGTGAAATGTTTTTTCTTTTGTTTTGTTTTATTCTTGCTTTTTTAATTCAAGATTTCACTTCATCAGGTTGAGGGCCTTGTTTCTCTTTTTTTTTCCATTTAACAATGAACTAAATAAACTAAAGTTTTAGTGGACATCTGCTCTGGATTGCAGATTCCTCATTTTATCATCCAATCTCTTCTAATAAAGAGTTGTGCTGTAAAGAATGTGCTTTTACATTGATTTGCTGAAATAAGCAAGTCCTTCCCTGACAAAGACGTTTCTTGATCACAGCATATGTCACTCCAAAATGTTTATAATACTCATCACTGATGGTATATACAATCCCAATTTCAAAAAATTTAGGATGCTGTGTAAAAGGGCAATAAAAACAGAATGCAATTATTTGAAGTTTTAGTTTTTTAACGTAAAATTCCAAAGGCCTTGAAGATCCCACCATCTACAGGACATAAAATCATCAAAAGATTCAGAGAATCAGCAGAATTGTCCGTGTGCAGCGGACAAAGCTGAGGGTCAAAACTGGATACTAGTTATCTTTGGGCCCTGAGGTGACACTGCAATAAAAACAGGCATGATTCTCTACTGGACATCACTGCATGAGCTCAGGAACACTTCCAGAAATCACTGCCTGTAAACGTGGCTCACCGTTCAATCCTCAAATGCAAGTTAAAGCTGTACCATGCAAAGAAGAAGCCTTATGCAAGCATGATCGAGAAACACCGCAATCTTCTCTGGACCAAAGCTCATCTAAAATGGTCTGAAGCAAAACTGAAAACTGATCTGTGGTCAGATGAATGAATCTTTAATATTCTTGCAGGAAACCATGGACGCTGTGCCCATCCAGCTTATTTGTGGGCAGTTCAGTAGCCTGCATTTCTGATGGTATGGGGCTACATTAGTGCATATGGATTTACACATCTGGAAAAAGCTCCATCAGTGCTGAAGAGTAGCTATGTAAAGGTTTTAGAGCAGCATACGCTCCCATCCTGACAATGTCTCTTTCTTTTCGGGCCTTGCATATTTCAGCAAGACGATGCTAAACCACATACTGCATCCATCACGAAGGTATGGCTGTGCAGGAGAATAGTGCAGTCTAGCCCTTTCACCAATAGAAAACATTTGGTGCATCATAAAACAAAAACATCTGGCAATGAAGGACCAGGACTGCTGAGCATCTAGAATCCTCTATCAGACAAGAATGGAACAACATTCTTCTACTAAAACTCCAGCAACTGGTCTCTTCACTTCCCAGATGTTTACAGATGCAGATGCAAAGAGGGGGTGCTGCATTATGGTAAACATCACCCTGTTTCAACTTCTATTAGACATGTTGCTGCCATCAAAGTCAAAGTGAGCAAATATTTTCCATGAAATGGTAAAATGTGTTTCAACATCTGATATGTTCTTTATGTTCTACTGTGAACTAAATATTGGTGTATGAAAATTGCTATTGCTATTCTTTTCATTCTGTTTTTATTAATTATTATTATTATTATTTATTTTCAAACTTTTTGTTATCATTATTATTAGTATAGATATTCTTATTATTGTTAATATTATTGTTGTTATTGATGACGCTTGCTTGGAATAAAGCATTCATTCATTCATTCATTTACATTTTACACAGCATCCCAACTTTTTAAACTGCTGGCAGAATGATTCTCTTCTTCTTAAGCCAGAAAAGTGCAGAATTCAAACTTTGATTGATCAAACTCACAGGAAATATTTCTGCTTTGTGTCGGGCCTTTTTCGAGCCTGAACTAAAATAAGGAAACCGCCTCTCTTGATATTAAATGTCTTGATATACATTGATATACGTTTATATGATATACATTTAGCCTGCATTTGAGAATGAAGCAACAAATGGTGATCACCGACAACAGTTTTCAGGGGTATTTTAGAATTCCCGTTCTTTTATCTGCTGCACCAAAGGAAAAAAAATCAGCGAACAGAATTAAATGTCAATTCAAGCTTTAGTAATATCATGCATAATATTTTTCGGCCGAAGGTTCATTTGTCTGACACCACAGAGGCATGTTAGAAAATGAACAAAGAACAATGATTTTCTCAGTTCTTATAATCAAAAAGGAGGATTTTTTGTTGTTTTATGGGTGTGCGTCCCTGGCCTTCTCTGACAAAGCCACATGCTGGGAAAGACACCTAAACCTTGAAAGATATGCCATGAAACAGTATTATAGTAAGTAAATTAGTAAGTAAATTTTATTTATAGAGCACTTTTCATAGATAAAATCACAAAGTGCTTTGCAGTATGAATAAAAGCGATAAACAACATAAAAGATAAACAATAAGTAGCTTCACGGAGGCCCCAGAGATCAAAATCGGTGGAAAAACCTGAAAATTCTGAAACTCTCTGCCCATCCACCTCCTTGTCAAACTATTTGCTTACACACTATTTTGCAAGATGGTGAACTCCTTCTGTCCTTCCCATTCTCACTGGCAGTACATTTGAAATGAGCAGAGTCACATGCCTCTTTTCAGTCAACTATCCAACTGCGTTCAAGCTCCTGAAAACTGAGTTACTTTTCTTAAATTGGCTGTAATTAATTTCTAAATGCCATATTTTTGTGACTCCTCTTAAGTTAAAGTTGAAAGTCTACACTTCAATTACGTCTTGGTGTATAATGGCAAACCCATAAAAATTCTGTCATAGGTGGATTATTTTTGGGCTTTTAACTGTGATACGCATTCGCACATCAACAATACACAACATTTACTTCTGCAAGTGAATGCGTGGGATGATTCAAAAGAAACTAAAATGTATTTCTCAGTTTCTTACTGTCCATTTTCCAGGTCTTTAATGTGACACACAGAGGCCTCCACGTAGTCCCGTGGTTTGTGGTTGAGCGGGAGCAAGGTGGAGTTGTCCTCAGAGGTGTGTGCGAGGGCACCGTTCGGTCTGCAGTCAGCAAAGGGACTCGCTTTGCCATTGGGAGACAGGCCGTCCACCTCTCTTTCTTTTTCCAGGAGAGATAGCTCCACTTTCACTTCAACTGCACAACACAGATATGATTCTTAGAAAACAGTTAACAGTTCCTCAGAAAACACATTCTCTCTTCTGACAGCAGTGGCCCATGGTCATTTGTTCAAAATCAAAACTGATTATAGCTTCAACTTCACTGGAAAATTATATCTTTAATTCAGTGGAAAAAACGTGATGTAACTGAACTTCAACAGTCCTTTTTAAAAATTGCCTTCCAAATTTGACATAATTAAAATTTCACAAAAGAAAAGAAAATCAACATGTTCAGTTTAGGTTTTTCTTTTTTCTTTTTTTTAATTTGATGGCACGATGTGCTGGTGTTGGCTCTAAAGTTGTGAACATTAAGAAACGGTTGTGTAACTCCGTTTTCACTGCAGCGGGCTCTATCTGTTCAGCTGGAAAAATGTGCTGATCATCCGGTTCTTACACAGTAATCTGGCTGGAATTTTCTCCTGCTGGGCAAGTCTTAATTAAAATCAATGGAAAATCATAGTAGTGAGCGCAATTGCAGGAGAAAGTAAAGAAAATGTTTTCCTTGTCCGAAGAGAATCTCCAGATGCTGCTTTGCCACACTGACACTTCATTTGATCAGTTATTTGCTTAAGAATATACATCAATAATATTTCCATCAGTGTTTTCAATATAGTATTTGGTATTCAGAGCTTTGACACAGCATTGTCCTGAGCGACAGCATCAGGCATTTACTGTAGATCCTTAATGATGCTTCTCTGCATCAGTAACCTTTCTGTATAGCTGCAAATGTTTATGCAAATTAAGTAGGCTGTTGCCCATGTCTTTAAAGCCTTTCCTCCCCCATAGATCTTGTCATCCTGCCAGTTTGCTCCCACTAATACTGAAATGAAGATGTTTATGCAGTTCTTACTGCATATCTGGAGCTGAAACTGCCGTTGTTAAAATTTCACATATCGGCTCATATTACCTTTATTTGTCCACAGCAAAAGTTACCTCAAGATAATTTACACAGAAAACAAGTCCAATACAGAGGACATGTCCAGTCCAATCAAAGACAACCGTTTTCAGTTTAATTATATTCCAATTAATATATCAGAACAGAGGTAAACATATGAACATTCTTGTTGCTGATTGAGTGGTTTTAGATTACAGTTTCAACCTCAGCAGTCAACACCAAAGAAAATGTGTCACAATGGCCTTTTTCTTTTCTTATTTTCGGAACTTTGCTGAGGAACAGTTTAGCTTTATGTTTGAACTATATTTTAATGTGGTGAATGTTCATATTGGCACTCTCTAGGTTGACTGTCAGGATAGACTTCACGTTATAATACAACACACATGTAAGACATGGTTTAATACCACACACATATAGGCTAATTAAAGATTTGATTTGCATGCCTTTCCCTGTGCAAATTAGCTTAACATACATGTTTTTGGACTGCTGGAGAAAACTTGAGTACCCAGAGAAAGCTACACAAGCAGGGGGAGGACATGTAAAGTCCACACAGAAAAGTCGACGCAGGACCTTCTAGCTATGAGGCGTCCGTGCTCATCACCCAGCCAACATACTGCCCGGCCACTAGTGGCAGCCTGGTGTCCTAGCTCTGGTCATACTGGTCGTTCCTTTGTGTCTACTTTAAATACTGTGCTTTTATTTCCTTTTAACACAGAGTTTTGGAAGATTTTTCAATGCTGATTTGGATACTGTGCTGGTTGAGTTGTTTTCTTGCCCAAAAAGTTGAAAGGTTGAAGAGAAGGCTCAATTTGTAGATCCCCATTAGAGCAGGAGCAAATTGTAAAGTGAAGAGGAAGATGTTAAAACAATTTAATAATGTGAGGTTTCTGACAAATAAAATGGAGAAGCTTGAATCACTTGCAAAGATAAGACAGAACTATTGGAAATGCAGAAGCTATACTGTTTTACCAAGACTATGGAAGTGGAAAAAACACTGCAGAGTGGACAGCAAGAGTAAACAAGGAAGAATTGTGGTGCTTCATAGTAACAGGTGTAAGAAAGAGCATCTCTAAACTGCGGATATTTAACTGTCGACTGAGTTTTGCTCCAGATTTTCTACCCAGAGATATATGTCACCTAATGCAATTGTCACTGTTGCATCTGATTTCATCCATCAATGCATTCTTTCATCAATCCATCCTCCATGATTTATGCTGAAACAGTGTCCCTTTAGGGATTGAAACGTATCATTCATTCATCTTCCATACCCACTTCAAACCTAATCTGGTGCAAGTCAGTATACGTAATGGATGGGTCTCTAGTTTATGACGGAGCTTAAATTATTCAATTTAATTCGACTGAATACAAGCACACCTTCAATGACATGTTCTCCTCCATTTTAATCTTCTGCAACTTTTTTGTAAATCTGATCTAATCTACTCTCACCTTATAGTAGAGACTGAACCATACAGACTTCAGTTATCTTCTTTTGTTTTGTTTGGTGAAAAACCTTTTAGATGTTTATGACAAATGCCAATGTTACAAGTTCATGCTTATGTGGGATTTACGAGCCTCGTGGGAATTTTTAAAACAGGTAGACTGACCAGAGGACTGGGTCAGACCTTTCTCCACTGTACGAGCAGGTTTCAGTCGACGCTGTCTTTTTCCATGCTCCATGTGAGGCAGTGAACATGTCATTTTGTCTCCACAAAATTAAATAGTGTGTGATGTGTGTGTTGCCTCTTGGTCTTGCTAACATTGACATTGAAATGTACAGCCTCAGTTTATATTGCTTCTATATACATATTCATCCTGACTAAAGACGTGTGAAATCCTCCCACACAACAAAATGCACTGCAAACAGGGCAGAGAGGATATTTACAGCACGACGTAGAAGCAGAGCATTATTCAAAACGGTTCAGCTACCTGATTATTTATTTTACAGAAATTTTTTTTTTTCCTTTTCCACCAAAAGACAAAATGATTCATTGAAAATTCACATCTTTATATTAACATTTTCTAGAATGTAATACTGACCACTACTACATGGACCGCGTTATTTCCGAGACACTTAACAGTCACCAAATGACAGACATAACTTGCATTTTATATATAAAATAAATAAATAAATAAAAATGTCATGGTGTGTTGTGCTATTGTCAGTACATACTTACTACTATTATTGTTGTATTCTGACTGACCAGATGAGTTTGAACTCAAAGGTAGCAAAAGCAGAGTACAGCTTAGTACTGCACATATGGATCTGATTATTGTATCTAATTACTGAGTTTGTTTGTTGTTTTTAAATTGATATTGTCATATACAGTCATGTTAAAGACATTGCACATGACCTAGCAATTATAAGATTGTTCATATGAGACCATTGTTTTAAAAAAATCACTGATTCATTACAAAGTCGTAAATCATGTAAATATAACCTCATATGAATAACAACATATAACATATTACACTGTGTCATTATTTGTGTGGATCTGTTCATGCACAGCTCTTCTAAGGTCCCACTACAGTATGAAAACTAGGCTGAGGTCTGGACTTTGGCAGCTGCTTGGTTCTTGATTTGCTGGGATACTCAGGATCATTGTCTTGTTGCACACATGGCCTCACATTTGACTCTAGAATACTTTGGTTTCAACGGGACATTATATTTAGAGTTCCTTTGTATCCTCTACCTCCATACTTAAAAGTTTTTATGAGATGATGCTGTCTTCAGTCGTCATCAATGTGGTTAATGTGTATCACAATCAAAGATCTCTATTTTGGGACAATTTTGTCTAAACAACATTGTTCCAACATTGTTCCAGAGGTCTTGTTTGCTCAGATGCAACTTCGCAAACATGAGCTCATCTGCAATGTTCTCTTAAGACAGAAGCATGTTTCCTCTGGAAACACTTTTAAATAAACAATACCTGAATAGTAGTCAGTCATAAACTGTAACAAAGAACAGGCAAACTAAGACCTGTAAAGTCTAGAATTTAGCTTTTAAGTATTTTGCAACAATCACTCTTTTAAGATCTGAGCTTGTTTCTTTTATTCTTGTGCGTTGTGTTAACACACATCTGAAAACTACAAACAGCCAGAAGCCCTGCTTTTATGGAGGTGCTCACACCTGCGTATGATCAATTAAAAATACTTGATTACCCTTCAATGATCCTCTTAATTCATACAGAACCATTATTCTTAGATTTTTACATATCATCTACATTGTGGCTTAGCTTTTGTTGTTCATTTGAGGCAGCATTTACGTAACTCATTTTAAGACTTAGTAGGAAACACAGTTTTAAAACATCTCCCGAGACAACAACCCTAGAATAAAAAAAAAAAAAAGGTAATCTTTTCACATAAATGTGAAAAATAAATAAAACAACATTCGTACAGATGTGTTTTGTTTCTGTGCTGTTCACGTGATTGTTGTCCAATGTATGAATTGCTCACCTGGTTTGGGTTTGGAGAAGCATCCTCCCATGGTGGGCCCAGGAGTGAGGGATGTCAAGGGAGAGGGAGGGAGGGAAGAGGGGGAGGGAAGGTTCGGTCAGATCCGAGGTCTGAGCTGCGTGGTGGGGAGGGAAGAGTAGCGCAGAACTGGCGGTATAAGAATTTGCAGGTCAAAGATGGCCATGGCACACGTCAGCTCCTCCACATAATCTACACGGACACAGGAGGTGATACAGTACATGAACCAGCGGTGCGAAAATAGTCAAATAAGAGGATGAACAGCGTTGTTAATATGTAAGCACCTAAATCTAATTTCATGTAAATCCTTTAAAATGTGTTTCAAAAATAAATTTTAATGAATTTTAATCAGTTTTCTACTTTTATTCCTAACATTGCAATCCACATCTTAAAATGTATTTACCTAAAACACGTCTCCACGTATGTTTCTCTGGTTCTGTGTCTTGTAAATGTTATCAATGACATTTCAGTACACTGTTCCATTGTTCACATGCATGCCAATAAGACATGTTTGCACTTGTAAAAAGCGTTAATTAGGAACATTTCCACACACCTTGTTACCTTTGTTCATGTATATTACATGGGAAATTGTTAAATATTAACACAGACTCCAACACCTATTAACTTACTCGTCACACTGCTTTAAAGGGAAGTAGGGGCCCCTTGAGTTTCAAAATCCCCTCGTTTTGTTGTCACATTGCCCTCACATTTCTGCCAGCGCTGGCATTTCACCCACATATACTGTAGTTCGTTACAGACACAGCACCGGCTGCTAAGCTCACACAATGGCAGGTGTATCACTCACCATGGTGCAATCCATCACCAAATTATCCTTTTGAGGTACAACCAAAGAGACTGTTTGATATTCTGAGCACATCTTAACGTCCTTGAAATTCAGAAAAAGAGTGTCCAGCATTGAATGGAGCGCTGCTTAGAAAAAGTTCCAGAGGACAAGTGAGAAATGGAAAGATTCCCTCTAAAGAGCCAAAACTTGTACGAAGAAAAAAACGTTTCTGCATCTAAGCTACATGTCTGTTTGCAGTAGATGAAAGTAAGAAGTAAGTATGAAAGTATGTTGACTGAGGTGCTTTTGGGTAATTTTCGGCACTTGTGTTTTAGTTGAATATTATTGTTTTGGGTCCTTTTCATCATTCATTCTACTATGTTTAGAATGAAATCTTTTTCTTTTTTTTTTTAAGTTTTGTACGCAGCTGCTTTCATGTCTTTGTGGCTTTGCAATACCATTTTCTATACCTGTTTTCATCCTATTCAGGGTCACAGGGGTGTCCGCCTTTCGTTCAGTGACAACCGGGAAAGGCGGAGACTTTAATGAGCAAATAAAATGTCGAAAATGACCGATTTGACCTTATTTGCATAATATAAAAGGATCCTAAATTATAAGAAATTAAGCACTTCCAGATACACATCAGGTGAAATCAAAGCACAGCAAAAGAAGAAGGTGAAAACAGTCATAGATGAAAGTGATGTGGATGATTAATAATCTACAATAAACTATATATCAGTCATTAATCACATCCTTAAGAAATAGGAATGAAAATATATTATTACTATTCTCACACAGCTGTTTTTAAACAGCTGGATTGAACATTTCTATTTAAATGTTATTTCCAAACAATTCCAGCACAATAATTGTGTTTGTACTAACTTTTACTAAAGTAAAGGATCTCAGTTTGTCTTTATTCATTTTTTTTCTTGTAAACATGTGTCACAGAAGTAGGTCTAAAGTCAAAAATACAGCTTGAAAATAAAGTGAAATACCCAAAATAACACATGAAATCCATTCCTGTAGCCAGAAGTGTGAAGCTTTAGTTTCTCACATGCTGCCCCTTTAATAATTTGTCGGCACTGAAAGTTTAATGAACAACACTTTGGATTGCTGAGAGCTACAATACTGGATTTTCTGCAAACCCAAGATATTTAGTGCAAAACTAAAGTAGGTTAAGCAGATTTGGTCCCCACAACATATGACGCAGATCCCACTCTCTCACTGTTGCGCCTGTCCCCAAGTGCTGCTAATAATCCTGCCTGCAAACAAGCTGTCAGGTTCACTACAAATGTAATACCTGTTACTGGAATGTTGGACGGAAGAAAAAGCTAAATGTGGCTCCTGTTTGGAAGTGAATAGGTCCAGCTCTAAATGGACTGCTCATCGGCGGAAGCGGCTGCCCTCTAAAGGACTAGGAAAAGTGTTTGTTCTACACAACATATAAGGACACAAATCAAAAATAACCATCTTGATCATCACTAGGAAGCATCAGCAAGAGAGGAACATGCTGCAACATTCACACAGATTGAAGCGTTTTGTGTTAATGACACTGTATAACACTTTATGGCACTGAATATGCAGAAAGACATAAATGAAATGAGATAATTAGTTAAGTAGCTATTCACCCCCAAACCAATCCAATTTGGCGGTGACTAATCAATTCTCAAAGTTACTTGGCAGGTATCCTGACAGGTTAGCCTGCAGTAAAGAAGAGGACTCTCTGATCCACAGATGATAAAAGCACAAGAACTTGTCACACGTAATATTTGACCAGACCTCTGTCACTCACAGTCTGCACGTTCTCCTGGTTTGTAAAGTACAAAATAAGCCTGGGGAACTGTCTGGTGATTGCGCAAACCAGCTGCTCTGCAAATGTCCTCTTTCACTTGGCTTTTAGTGCTCAGTTATTTTGTTTACTGTCAGCTTAATGAAGTTCTTCTGAAAACATGACAACTGCTTGAACTTCATAGATTTAATCTTTAATCTTTTTGGTATTTCTGAAGAGGGACAGGAGGAAGAGAGTAGTTAGGTGAGTGTATTATGCCTTATCCACTGTTCAGTGTACGCCAGATTGATCCAAGATCCAAAATGAACCAAAAAAAAGTGTTAACTACAGTAGCTACAATCCTCGTGATGGGACTGGAAAAGAAACAAACTTTGTAAGGAAGCTCTTCATCCTTGCACAGGTTTCCTAGAAGGTTAAGGCTTGTTTCCTTGTAACTGAATGGCAGTGGTGACGCCATTCCCATGTGACTCCAACAACATGTAGGCTTTGCATGCTTCAGTCAGTCAAACGATTCTTTATGAGAAAAATGGGCAAAAATGAAACATCATGTAGTACCTCATATTTGCACTAGACTACAGAGGTCATTGCTAAGCTTGAAAAGGAATTAAAAAGCAAACCCCTCGTAATAAGAATGACCCACACTGTTGATGCCACGTGGAACCCAAAAACACCTCATTCAACATTGTTGGCTGTTTTACAGTACCGAAGTTTTGAGGAACTTGATGTTCTAAGTACTTAAAATGTATCAAGTTTACCCAAATCTTGACATTGTGTGTGCACATCTTCTGTAACTACGGCTGGTGAACAAAGGTACAGCAGCATTGTTTCAGGGGTCATTTTGTAGCAGCTTTGAGTGACAGCCTCTCCATGATGTCATGGAAAATCAGAACTGAGGTTTACAAAGTGGGTGTACGCCCCTACAGGGGTTGATGTGCTCCCATGGAACAGTTTTACTACTGACACACACAAATACGCCACATTATTATTATCAAACCCAGTACAAACTATTACAGTCTATGATTTCCTACTGGATATTAGTTGACATCTGTTCTCAGTTTAGTCTGTTAAGTGCACAGTGACTGCTGAATATGATTTAATAACAGCATTGCTTTGAATGAAGTGTGTAGCAGATAGGACCAGATTTGTTCCAACTACATTCTGCTTGAATGTTATTAATGTGATTTGAACTAGTAAACTGCAGCACCACCATGCACAACACTCCAGGAAAAAGGTGCAGAGTCCCAGATAGAGAACAACTTCCTAACAAGTGCAGCACCGCAGGCAGAAATAAGTCTGACTTCACGAAAAGCATTGGAAAAAAAAAATCAGCTTACCAGTGTGCATGGAGCAGGTGCACTGAGATCCTGTCAAACTCCCTGGTGCTCAGCTTCCCCTGCGGAGCATGGTAGCTCATGAGCACGAGTCTCCTCGCAGCCCCTCTCTGGGATTGGCTCTCTTCTCTGGAGTATTCCCGGACAGCGTGTACCTCCTTCTCTCTCCTCTTCTCCCTCCTGAAAACAGCAGAGCTCCAGATAGTGTGTGTGTGTGAGTGTGAGTGTGCGTTTATGTGCTCTGCCCCTCGCAGAGCCCCCTCAAGCAGCAGACTGAGCCGAGCGGTCGTGGGAGTTGCTCTCTTTTCTCTGTCCGAGCCTGAAAATGCAGCGCGGGGGACGTTTGCCAGTTTCTCAGCTGTATGCAGTATTGATGGAGTTGCTGAGGGGATGCTAACACAGCATGAATCCTCACCGTCCTCCCACCCCTCCTTCCTCTCTTCCCGGAGCACAGACACCCACTTTTTCCTCCTCCCAGCTGCTTGTTCCTCTTTTCAGACCCTTTCAGCTTCTTCCTCTTCAGATGTCAAAGGAAGACCTGACTTGCCAGTTAAACCTGATCAAAGACTTGGCGCCCTCCTGCCTGCTCTGACAGCCCACTCACTGCTCTGCCTCCTTTCCTTTGCATGCATTGTGCTGCATGCCTGCACTTCTGCAAGAATATCAGCTGTTGTTAAAAGCCACCAGCGTGACTCTAATTGTATTTAAGCTGGCCACTGGGACAGATTAAAAAAAAAAAAGAAGAAAAAGACGACTGAGTCTGCTGCTGTCAGTGACACAGCTCTTACTGTATGCTGCACTTTCAGTGTGGTCAGCAGAGGGAGAAGGAGTGAAAGTGCGGTTGTTGCAATAAATTCCAGTTTCAGTCAGAAGGATAGGGTGGAGCAGGATTAAAAAGGTATAAAAGCCTTGTAGAAATGAGCTACAGAGGGTGCACCTTATGCACCCTCTGTAGGTCAAGGTCGTTCACCTCAGAAAAGTGAATTGACTTATACAGAAAAATAGTAACGGCAGTACAGTCAAAGATGCTAAAATGCAGACTAAAAAAATATAATAGACAGATAAATACAAAAGAAAAAAGTGAAGGTAATCAAAGGAGGAAATAGCTATGTTTCAATTAATATATTAACCAGTATAACCAGATTTTTTTTAAATTAAATTTTATATATATGAATAAAATAACCCTTCACAAACGACATTTTTGTGCCCCTATCTACTTAACAAAACTGAATCCAAAAAGAAAGAAAGAAAAATCATGTGGGAAGTACTAAGTACCCCCATGATTTTGCATGTAAGTTGTTGCATGACTTTATCAGTTTCTCACATTTTTGGAAGAATTCTTTCTAGGCTGCAACAGGTTCTCTGAGATAATTTCTCCATGTGTTGATATTGTGTTAACACACATCCTGAATACTCCAGGTCAGCAAACTGCCACAGCGTTTGCTTTTATTAAGGTCTGCACATCTGCTGATGAATTCATCCAGGTCTGATGATTGGCAGTAACCCCTCGCTCACATATACACATCCTCAGCATCCTCAGCATTGCTGTCTATTGTCTTTGAATGGGGTGATGTCAAACACCGTCAAACTAAATTGTGGGGTCGTGCATTGTGACCTCAGTGTTGCTTCTGACCAAAGTTGGGTATTTTCAACTTTTAACACTTTGATGTGAAAAATTAAATCATATATGCAGGTGGAACTGTTTCAAACACGCAACTGTAGTGAGAAAAAAGAAATTTGATTGGTTGTTTATGGTATGACAAAAGCACTGCAGCTCTAATGAGTGAATACCTGGTACAGGGGGCACTTAATATTTCCCATATAACTTTTTTTTCTTCTAGACTTCATTGTAGTATTTTCTGTTATCGATAGAGGAAAATCTGAGCTGTACTGTCAAATCTCACTTATCCTCGTAGCTCAGTTCCCCTAAATAAACTTTCGGCTAATCAGGACTTTTGCGATCCAATGCATGAGGCTCCATTTGTGCCAAATTTGAGTACATATGGAGCCTCATATTTCTGACACATTTGATAAATGTAGGACAAGAGATCCCACAGCAGCTAGTAACATTTGTGTCAATAATGTTTTTACAATTACTTAAAACAAAAGAAAATTCATTTAATGTCAGCTACAGCTTTCTAAATTATGTTGCTCAATTTTGTCAATCTCTTTATCTTGCCAGTTAGATAGTGGTGGGTACTGACTCATAAAAACAGCTGATTATTGTGGTTTATGACTGAAGAAGAGCCAGTAGAAAACTGATTTGCTGAGAGAAAGTGAGTGGGTGGGAACAACCACGATACATAGTGTACGGCCTTGTTTCCAAGCAACAGTGAGGCAACAGTAGTAAAACCAGAGTAACCAGCTTCTAATGTCACCCAAAATAGAACAATTTCATTATTGCAAATAAAATGTTGGCTGGTACCATGACTCTTCAAAATAGTTTCAGCCATAAACCGTAGTACTGGTATTCTAGGGTATTGTTTTTTTTTTGTTGTTGTTTTGTTTTTTTGTTGTTTTTTTGGCTTATAAATTCGGCCAGATAGAACTGGTTTTCTGTTTAATAGAAAAAAAATATTTTGCCACAGTGTCTTAGTATATGAACTAGAGGCTTTTGACATGGTTTGCTTTAAATGCCAAATGATAACTGTTTAAAACCACAATGTCTATAAATCTGTTTGATGGAGGTGGTTTAGTGGATAGCGTGAGCCACTCGTTTCCACTCCACCTCTCTCTTTTGCAGGATGTACCTCTTTTGAAAGGACGCGGGAAACAAAACCTGATGTAAAGCTGGGTGGAAGTGGAAATGAGATGGGTGGATAATTCTACTATCAAGTAGGGTGCTGCAACAGGGCCCTGCAAATCTGAGCCGCCTCTTGAGTGACATGTTTTTCACACCCAAGCCTGAAACAAAGGAGAAAAAAAAAGTATTCTGTTGTTTTTAAGTACTCAGTCATGACATAATAACAAATCCCTGTAAAAATCAAAGTATATATACTTCCTCAAAAGCAGTAAAACTGAATGTGCCTGATCAAAATGTAATCTTGATTCCATTAACATGTACATTTACATAAATCAAAACATAGCAAATAACAATAATTTAATAACTGTAATAATTTAATATTGATTGCTTTGTAACTGATCTTCTTTAATCTGTTTTTTCCCTCTAAATCTGTAAGTGTTTAAGCTCCATGCAGAAAAGCATTCTCAAGTCTGACCCTGTTGCGGTTTTTAATGCAAACTCTGAAATTCAAGTCTTCCTCTCTTCTATAGAAATAAGCTCAGGAGTTTTTATTTAATCATTTATTTATTTATTTGGGTTTCTCTTGGGTTTTCTGCTTCCTTTAATTTACACTTGTTACCATAATTTCCATGCACC
>JBAMYA010000024.1:7783676-7796064 GCA_037176975.1 Arrhamphus sclerolepis | reverse complement strand
ATTTCTTTCCTTCAAATCCTGCATGTGGGCAAATAAACAAGGCAACAAAAGTCTGACTGAGAGAATAAGGATAAATGGCTTAGACCTGCTTGAAGAAGTAAAAGTTTGCCTGTTTTAGAACAAATGTAGAGGACACCACGTACCCAACAGCAGAATTTGAAGGAAAGAAATGTAGCTACAATTTGCAGTGGTAAAGCAAGTTTCACAGGTTTTAAAGTGTCTGACCTGTCTGTTTTTGGACTGTGGTATGACACTTTAATTTAAAAATACTTAAAAATACTCCTTTCCATACATATATCTTGTTTCAAGCAGGACAAACTAAAGCTGTGGAGATGACAGAAACCTGTCTCTCCACAACAAATTGGAGGGAACACCATGTTCAATAGTATAGGAGAAAATGTCCAAGCAGCCAACACATTTCACTGTCTCAGGTATTCATATTGTATCTTAATGGAGATGATACATGTTCTTTGACTTCGGTTCATTTAAAGTGAGGACCAAGTGCAAACCATATTTGAAACTGCAGGTTTACATCGTTGTCTCCAGCGATGTAAAACTGCTTGTTTCATGTCACAACGCTGAAATTGGAGGACTGATTGCAAATGAAGTAAAGAAGTCACATTTTTCACAGTGCTCGTAAGGTCAGTCAATCACTTTCAGTCATTGTAGTCATTTATGTTCTGCCAGGGGTTGATGAGATGGAGATCAGTCGAGAATTTCTCAGCGTATGTGCTTTTGGCAAGCTTGAAGCTGTGGCCATGACAAATTCTATTTTCAGTGTCTTGGAAAATGAAAAATGGAGTCTTGTAGCTGCCTAAGAGAGATCTATAAAATGGCACATCATCAATGAGTGGAAACATTAGTGGAGTGGAGAGAGTTGAGAAAAGACTCACACACATGCCTCCAGTGCACAGTGCTTTCTCACATCTTGGCCCTTTACACGGATGTAAGAAGCTTCCAGTAGTCATAAATGTGATGGCAACAGAGCACATGTTAGTTGTTCTTATATTCTGGGCTTCCTTTGAGCCACATGATAGGAATTAAGAAGTAAAAATAAAATAAAATAAAATAAAATGATGCAGAATCCAAGGGTACAAGTTGACACTTGCTAGGTTATTTCCTTCTCCCAGCTATGTTGGGTGCCTTGGTAAAATCTAAAATAGCCTGGAGAACTAACCGTAATGTAGTGTTTCCGAAAAGATGATCACTGTGAAGAATATACTAGGAGCAATCATCTGTTTCTATTAAACATCTCTTTATGGCTGATGTATGCAGGCGAACACACACCTGTTCATTTCATGCCAAAGAGATGCTGAAAACGTGGCTCAGGATACGTATGACAAGTGAACCCCACATTAGACTGGAGGATGTGTTACAAAGAATTGGGTAATTGGTTCAGAAGCATGTAAATCTAGTATATAGTCTAGAATGTAATCTAAAAACCCAATTTATGCTTCTGCAGCACAACTACAGAGGCTTAGTTGGCATTTACACTGTGTATATTTGTGATTACATTGCTCTATAGTTACACTATTAAGCAAATACTCGTATGTAGAGCTACAACTTCCTTTTCTTTGCTTCTTTCAAGTACTTCAGACATGGAGACTGAACAAGATCTTGTGTGAGTTGGAACAGATAATGTTGAATCACAGTTAAATGTACTGCTATCATGTAACAGTCGCTTCCAAGTCAATCTCACATTGCAAGGAGGGTTAAATATGCGAAGAATGTGCACGTCAGGCTCATGGTCAGGCTATGGTATATGGTCCGCCTACGTTATGCCTACAGCTTTGATTTGACGCAGAGCCATAAATCAAGCTTAGCACTAATTGTGAGTGCAGGTTTAGCGGCACAGTACTTACATGAAAACATATGCTATATACTGCAATTTTAAAGAAAGTGTACACGATGTGCAATAAAACTGTAATAGTTTCATCTTTCGCCTCTGCTCCACCTTGGTCTTGTAAATCTTTACAGTCTTGCTGACAGACAGCAAGCACTGAAAATATACCTCTATTACATCCCAATAGAAAAAGAAAAAAGAAAGTCAGATATTCCTTCTTTTACCAGTAACAAGTAACAAGAATGAAAGAGAAAAAACTCTACACAGGCACCAGTTACCAATCCAACATCTCACTTCTCACTGGGGTGTCCAACTCAGTGCATGCTCTTTCTTTCCTTTTTTTCCAATGAGAATTCAGATATAATGCACCACACATTTGTCTATAACATTTTATTTGAATTAAATTATACGTACAACATTGTGCTTATGAAGATGTCAGTCTTATATCCTAATTACAAAAAATGAGATCAGATTACCTTAAACAAGAAAATCTGGTAAACTTGTTCCAGAAAAGTTTTGCTTATTTCTTTCAAAAACATTCACTTTTCATTGTTCACACTGTGAATAACATGCATTAAAATTTAGGTAGAATGCACAATATTTTGCATCTGAAAGTCTTTTTTATTGACGGAACAAAAGAAAAACAACAACAATAAAAGAAATGACATTTTTTTTTTTTTTTTTGCTGAAGAAAAGCTTCACTCCCTTGTTCGTCAGCATTAATTTTACATTTTTAGCATTTCAGGATATGGAAAAAGTAAAGCTTTAGTAGTTTTACCGAAAAGTTGTTTTGACTAGTTATTTTTATATATCTGTATATCAAGTAAAGTCCAGTTTACACTATATCTATGCCCAGAGCTAAAAAAAATTGTCATATCAATCTCAAGACATTTGCATCACCTGACAAATTTGTGCAAGAGATCACAGGAATGTTTGACATCTAGTAATAAATTCAGAAGGAAAAAATAAAAATAAAAACATAGATATCCCTGTCACGATCATTTTTTCATCTTCTGTGTTTCTCATTGAAACTATTGAAATAGTTTACAATTGATTTCCGTCTCGCTCACATAAACAAGCTGATGTATGGATCATAAGAATATACGGAGGAGACTCCATTTACAAAGCTATACAACCTCTGTCTTCAGGTAGTGCTTTGCTCCCCGCTTCATCTGCGGGCTGTTTGGCACACTTGATGGTTGCTGGTCATAGTCCCCCATACACACAGCCACAAAGAACAGGGTCCCTCCGATGAGCAGTGCCAAACCTCCAAACCATCCAGAAAACATTGCCTCCCCATACTCCCACCGAGGCATCACATCAGGAAAGCCTTCATCCCAGAAATCCACCACAGTCGTATATGCCACAATAGAGACAGGAGCCAGAGTTGTGAGCCCCGATATCCAGGACAGAACCCCTCCGAAGATGAGGAACCTTCTCTTTACACCAGGCAGCCCCACACATATCTCAACCCCCTCTAGACCTGGGAAGGCAGCCAACACAGCTAAACCTCCAGTGCCTAAGGACACTAACATGAGCACCCTGGAGATCTGCAGATCCAGAGGCAGTGCCATGACCGACTCGTAGGCCTTACACTGAATTCCTACCTCTTCTGTGTAGAGGCAGGTGTGCCACAACCCAGAGTACCAGTTTTCCACTTCATTGAGTTCAGAGTTCATTGTCTTCCACAGCGGCATAAAGGTGGTGACCAAAGATGTGACCAAGCCCCCAAACGTCACAAAGAGTGCAGTCCTTTGCATCATTTTAGTTGTTAGAAAAACCATCCTCTGCCTCTGCAACACAAAGTCTGTGCTGTAATTCTGCTGTTCACGTTTATGTAACAGGGCAAAATATCCAGAGTGGCTCTGCAGCCCGTCCCACCTATTGCAAAGACCAAGTTCTTCAGCCCCCTTAAGAAAATGTACCTGATAGAAGGGAGATAATCCTGGACTGTGGCATGACAATACACTTACTGTTTTGTTTCAGCATTCGGTGTCATCACGGGGAATAATGAACTCTGCTTTTGGATGAAATCAGATATGTCCAGTGAGATTCTGAACAGTGTGTGTGCACAAGTCGACTTAAGTGAATGAAACTTGAGCTAAGCGAGCAGGGCATGGGGCTCGTGTGTGCATACATGCAAGAAGAAATACTTTCCCAGACATACTATATGATAGGATATTTCTTCCATCTGTGAAGTTGAGTTCATCTTTAAAATGCCACTGTTTGAAGACTTGTGTCTTATTTTCCTAATTCGGACAGCTACATTCAAAAGATTTTTTTTAAAAAAAAAAAAGGATTCTCATTATTTGCTTAATGTCTCAAGTATCTGGACTATGAAAAGCACTTTGTGCTCACTGCAGTGGTGCTTACAATAGACTAAAAGAGTCCACTTCTTTGTGGCGCTCACTAAAGATCTTCATAGGTTTGGCAGTTCAACTGCCAACTCACTGAAAACCCAATGAACTTCCTCAGCTTTTTTTTTTCTCAGTTTACTTTATTCATTAGAAAAAGCAGTTTCTTGGTTTTCTACAGTAACATACTGTATTTCCCAAAATGTGGATGTTTAAAATCGAATTAGATGTCTTGAATAGTAATATAAGGATGCTTCATAATTTATTCAGAGGAACAATCCTATCAATAATTATAACCTATTTGACATACTAAAGAACTTTGCAGGAAAAGTTTAAAACTTTTCCAGAGATATAAGAATTCACCCTCTCAAACCAAGGAGCTTTCCATGACCTTATCAGGCACATATTGTGGACACTGAAACCACGAGTTAAAGAACTGAAATGAAAGGCTTTGACCTTTAGTTTCTTTTTTTTTTTTCATATTCAAATAAGGTGAATGTGTGTATATATTTGGTTATGTGTATGTAACAAAACAGAAGTAATGCATTTGCCGTATTCGTAAAGCAGGAAGTGTAACATGAACACTAGTGGAGGACGGGTAGGGTTAAATAAGCTTTGCTCCTCCCTACCTTCTCAAACTTTCTGCTATCTTTATTAGTGTTATTAGTATTATTATTATTGATGTTATTATTATTATTATTATTGATAATGCTTGTTTGAAATAAATCCTTCATTCATTCATATTGTGGTTAGGTTACAATGGTCCTACCTTTATGACATCAGTCTGTTGAAGAATTTCTCATTTCCATCAACATTCATGATGGGAAATACAAAAATGAATAACTTCCTGTAATCAGACAGACTGGTAAGCGGTTACAATTCTGATGGAAAAAACAAAACAAGAGAGATGCTTTCAGCTTTGTACAGAATAGTATTAGGGCCACTGAAGAAAAAGAAAGTAGAATTCTGAGAAAAAAAGTCAGAATTCTGAAATTCTGACTTTTTTTCTCAGAATTTAATTTTTTTCTTCAGTGGCCCTAATACTCTTCCATAGATTTGGGTCATCACAGTATCCCAATTTTAAACTTAACTATCATAAATGTTTCAAAGCAGCAATGAGAATACTAGTGGTGGTGTTAGGTTGTTTTTATGAGGCTCCTCTGGAGTTACGACCTGTACAAATACAATACGCTGCATACGCTTGTTTATTTTAGTATGGTTTTTAAAGGTTAGGCCGGGAATGTAGAGTGAAATCACCCGTCAGAGAGCAGTGGGTTCATTATGACACAACCTTTACTGCAGGGCTGAATTAAAGGTTAAAACATCAATACTGGAGCACAAGCACGCAGATACTCAGCAAGACTCAAGTTCTTAGGGGTTTATTGAGGCTTTAAATACATGTCTGTCACTTATGTGTACATTTTTAAACAGAGGACTGTTACCAACATTACCGTTATATGAACAATGATATTCTGATGTTTATGGCTATCATTATTATAAACATTTGTTAAATAACAGTAACAAAACAAATGGAACACAAATTCTAATCAGTTTTATTTGGATTGAGATTCTGTACGACATTAAACCAAAGCTTTGAAAATGTGTCGTAGCTGAGAATAATGCAATAATGAATAGAATTTAGATAAATTAATAATTTAATGGAATACAAAATTCATTCAAAAGAAAGAATAGATCTCTATGGATGTCTTCAACAGCACTTGAACATTTTTACTGTTTCAAGTACAAACGTACAATAAATCGTATATCAACTTTTAGAGAAATACTGAGCACAGAAAAATGTTGCAAAATTATTTTTGCTTATACAAAATAAATACAATATATAGCAAACATTAAAAAACAAACAAGCAGATTTTCACATTATTTAACAATTCTACATCAAAATCTGTTTTACTTCATTCATTTCACTCCTGACTCATGCAGAGGGTGTACTGAGACATGCAAGGCCAAAAGGAACCCAAAAAAACAAAAACAAAAAAAGTTTGGGAAGAGGGAATGACTAGGAGGAGGTGCAGTACAGATATATGGCTTCTGTGAGAAGAGACGTGCCCCACTTTCTGAGTCATCTTATATATCAGAGCCCATCTCAGCACACTGTTTGTCTGATATGTGTGTAGCTAGAGACTCAATGATGTCCAACAACAGCAGCTGGCTGAGAGACCGCAGGTTGGGAAGCTTGGATACCTTTGGAAGGGGAAAGCAAAACAAAATGAAAAAAATGCACCATAAATTAAAACAAGACACCAAGACACAAAAACGGGTAATAAGCAACTTCTGGTTGCAGGTGCACAACGAGGCATGTGGGTGGGGGGGTGGGGTTAAGAAAGAAGCTTAACAGAAATATTAACAGCAGAGCTAACACTCCAGTAAAGGGAAGTGAAAATTGAGTAATTCACATTTCACTGGATGACAAACAACAATCAGAGTGCCACTGTGACCCTCATTGTTATGAGATGAGGTGCTTATACAGCCGGCTGAAATGTAAGCAGTCTTTTCTCTAAGTGGAAGATGGAGGGGGATCCACTAGAAGGCCAAAGATGACAGTTTCCCGCAAAGAAGATGAGACTAGAGGGTTAGCTCAGCTGTAGTGAGTGGGCAGCACACCCCCAGGGCCCCAGATAAGAGCCCACCCACCTTGATGAACTGGTGGACAATAATGTGGAGGCAGTGCTTTTTCATGTCCAGAGCCTGAGTCTTGTCTGCTGCCTCGAGAATCTAAGGGACAAATATTGGGGGAGGAGGGATGAGATTGTTTATCTGCATGGCATGGACAACATTGTTCAAGTAGGTCACTGCTCCCCCGCTGGGTAAACAAAACAAAACAAAAATACCTGCAAGACATTCTCCACAGTGACATTCATCTCCAGATTCTGCTTACAGTACGCCTGCAGCCTGTTATTGGAAAACCCATAGTAATACGGTGCAGCAAATAGATAACTGTTAACCAAGAGTTAAGGGAGAGAAAAAAAAGCTCCGTCCACACCACATACCAGAGAAATCCTTTTTGATTTCCACACTTCACAGAATGAAAGTTGCATTGAAAGTGTTCATGTGAATTCGAAAAGATAGTATTAGCTTGCTATATGTTATTCATGCACTAATTTCAACAGGTAATAAAGGGTGTAATAAATTGTTTAAAAGCTTTTAAGTTTATAAATTAACTTAAGAATACATCTCCAGTGTTCTGGCTAGAGTTTACAAGTAAACAAAGATCTTGGCCCCCCTTTTTGCTCTGATCTTGGTGACTTTACTCAACCAGCACAAATTTTTCACATACATATTTTACATTTTTCATATTATACATGCATATACATATATGAGAGAGACATATAGCTAAATATATTTATACATATATAGAGAGAAGGATACAGGGAATCCTCTGGAGGCATGTTGACATCACCATAGTAGATGTAACGCAGCATTGAGTCAAAGGCCTGCTTGCTTGGTACCATCTCACCGATGGATATATTTACCTGACCATCTTCTGGCATGAAGGAGCGGAACATCGCCTCAAAGTAACTGCAGAATAAAAGTGCATAAGAATATTATTCACACAACTAAGATGAAATGCAGTAAGACTGAAACAATTAGAAAATTATCTAGAAGAAGCAGTGCTGAGCACAGCAGTAGAGGAGCAAAAGAAGAGGTTAAATTAATTAGCAGCAAAAACTACCTTGAACGAGCTGCCAGTATGGCCTTATGAGCTGGCCGTGGGTGACCATCCAACAGCAGAATGATGTCACAAAACTCCAGGCCCCCTCCATCCAAGTAAGCCTTCATGTCCTGCACAAGGGAGGTCCCAATATCCACAGGCTGGTCTGAATATATTCTAGGGGGAGGCTGCTGCTTTCGTCGCACTATCTCCACAATCAGAGGAGTGGAAAGATGCTCAAATTCTTTTGTCATGATCACCTGGTTAAAGTGTGATTCCTTCACGACAAAATTAAGACAGTGCTCCTGGAAAAAGAAACATGTTATTGGGCTTAGAGTCAAAATGAATAATTATTCAACTTTCAGTAACTTCCTCTGACCTTAAAGAACAACTTAACTGGCTGCTTCAAAGATTCAAATCAGTAACAATTAAAAGCTCGACAGTATTGTCAGGGTCAATTTAAGACACTCTGGACTTCAACCACTAGAGGTCAGGAAAAACAAGACTTTTCAGGCAGGTTTTAAAGCATTTAATTTTAATGTCCATGTACCTCTCCATAACCCTGAATGGGAATGAAGCAGGTATAGGTCAGCGATGGATGAATAGCTGGATGTACCTTGAGCTGATCCAGTTGGAGCTTGTTGGCATTCTCACAAACACTTAGTACGTTCTGCAAATCTACAGATGCCTCGATATACTGCACACAAAGTTGCTCCAGCCGGGAAAGCTTAAAACTTAAGGCCAGTTTGTATACATCCATGATCAAAAGAACATCCTGCACATGACCTGTGCAAACAGATGAGAGAAGATTTCTTAAAAACATTTTTTTTTTAAACTCACAGTGACACCCCTTCATGTACCATAGAAACAGGAGAAGCTTGAGGAGGGAGTTACCTCTGCGGGGGTACTGGATTTTGTCTGTGTAGAGAAACTGCATTAAGACTTCAAAAGGCTGGGCCTCTGCTTCTCTGATGAATACCTCCAGCAGGGGCTGTGTGCCCGATGACCTATTGCCTGCTGGGATATCCCTCGGGCCTCCAGCTGCTCCTTCATCACTATCCTCACTGCTCTCCCGTTTGGTCCTCTGCTAGAGACGAAATTATGAAACACTTTCTCTTCCCCATTCCAGCTCTGCGTAAAAAGCTCTAAACACCATCTTACTACAGTGCAGTCATGTGTTCACATGTTACTAACATTAGCTGTCGGAAATGGACAAAAATCCTCAGAAAACGACACCTTGACTGCATCAGAAGTGTCAAAAAAAAGAAGAGACAAGCAGAAGTACGTAGAAATGGTCGATGCCCAATCCAAGTCTTGCTGTTATGCAAGGAAAATAGCAAAGAAAATCGACCAGTACAGACGACTAAAAAGGTTTGGGTACATCATCTCATGCCCCAAAATCTATAATTATATTTTTATGACAAAAAAAAGTGCCAAAACATTGGAGAAAGCGAAAGTCTACAAGTCTCTGGAGGCTAACAATCTGGCTGTGTGTGACTGGGTGACAGATGTGGACTACATTTGATCAACACGACACATCATGGCTGCATGAAAGGTTTGTTGAAATTAATTTCACTATTTGAGCATACCTATTGTTTCAAAATTTTCCCAAAAATATTTCCACAATACATTTAGCCTAGGCCTACAAATTTAAAATTAGTCTAGAGTCACATCATCCATAGTATCAGGAGAAATTAGTGACATCTGTCTCTGGAAATCTTACCAATCTCTATCTTCAGGTTTCTAAATGAGATCCTTTTACTTTCAAATGTTGGCCATCTCATATACTTTAAAAACAACTCTGATCAGTTCTGAATGTTGACTGAATGAAATAAATACTGTATTAAATAGGATAGGTAGTGATGTCCCCGTATGGTAATCTTTCCCAATTTGATTTGAGAAACATTAAATTAAGAGTCAAAATTATAGGCAAAGAAATGATTAGATTTACCTTCGACAAAATGGTCAGAACACACTTTAGAATAATTTGAGGGAACAAAGTAAAGTCGCACAACCCATATTTATCACCACTGTCTGCTGTTCTTTCATCTTTGATCCTTCATATAATCAAATTTTAGGGAATCAAACTGTTTCACTGATGGATCCTTGCAGTCATGAACAATGCATGTATCTGGCATTTTAGCAACTTTAATGGGCTCAAAGGACTCAATTTTGTGCAGAATATAAGTAACAGTCTCACTATGCAATGTGTGCGTACAGTGTTTATGAATTAACTTGACCTACAAAATGGAGAAAAGCTTGTAACTGGGACGATGTGACGTCATGTAAATACTACCCACAGTACTCTGACCCTGTCCGTATAACATTAACAACACAAGAGTTCAAATTCAGGTGCATTGTTCCTTTAGCTGGAACATTCTACTTTAAGCAACGTTCTACTGCTCTCTACTTTCTGACAGTTTATAGGTGTTTGATATTTGAATGGTGATAGAGGAGCTGATAGGCAAATACAGTGTGACCATGCAATGTGAAAGAATTCTTCTGTCACTCCTGTGTCAAAGGAAACAAAACATTATGGATGCATGGTTCTGACCTGCCGCTGCCTGTCCCGAGCCTGCAGGATTTTCTTTCGCAGCCACTGACATCTTGCAGTCACTATGGCAATATGCCCCAAGACTCTCTCCTCCCTCTGTAAACAAAACGACAAGAGGCCAGACAAATGGAAAGAGATGTCAGGTGGACCATAGGAAAGTCACCTTGTATATGAATCCCCAGCTGAGAGGCACCGCCACTATTTCAAATACAACTGTGAAAACCTACCTCACCCAGAATAAACTCTACATCACAAAACTGACGGTTCTCCCACAGTTTTCCATAATCCTCGTGGAGGGTACATTTTGGGTAGCTTGAGAACTGTAAGATAAACAGGAGTCTTTTACGGTTACGGTCTTTGATATCTTCTTCAGACAGAAAAGTTTTTGTTGTTTTTAAAATGCAGTATCCAAATGATACAAAATATTAAGTAAAAATATTAAATATCTAACCAATAATTAATCCCTAACCTGGAATCTGTACATTTCTCCACTGCGGACATTGTTGTCCACAGTCCCTCCAAAAATATACATGGCATCTTGAATCACAGCAGCGGCATGGAAGAGTCTCCCACTGGGCATCTGAGGAGTAGAGATTTTTAATTTTTTTTTTACAAAATCGGCTTCTGTCAGTGAGTATTATATGGCATTGCTTAAGAATGTGTAGAGTTCATGGACAAATACTGAAGTAAATTTTTAGGATGGCAATTAAGGAATAATATACTATTGCAAATAGAATTGATTGTTGTGCCAAACACAATGCATCTAGAAAGCCTGCAAACTGTATAAATCTGGCTAAAGTGCAGCTTTGTTTATCCTTCATCTTAAAAACAACTGGGCTTTTGTCCCAAAGGAAAAAATGTTGCTGCACCCATACAGCCTGCTTTTTCTATAATGTATTGTGGTAACTGAAGGTGAATGTGACCTATAATGCTAAAACAAACAATTGAACTCAAAATGAAAAATCTCAGAAATATGTTGGACCTTTTTTTGTCCATTCAAAACGAAAAGGACTAAACTAACAACTGTGAAAAACACCTATCAAAAAAGTTACTGTGCTGCTCAAAAAATAAAAAATCTGCTTGAACATCTAACCGATCCTGCTCCATACCTCACTGTCAAGGCTAGCTTGTATCACCTCCCAGGTCTGAGAGTCCACATCGTAGCAGTGCAGCTCATTGGGCAGGGTGTTGTCAGCAGCACCTCCAAATACATACAGGTGGCGGTCAAAGGCAACCATAGTATGTCCGTAACGCCTCTGGGGAGGGGGAGGGGAGCCTCGCAGTAAATGTTCAGTCGGGATACGCGTCCACCTAAGGTCATGAATTGATGAGATCCATGCAACTTCATATGTTATCTCCAACATGAGTCACTAAGCTTTGAAGGAAAAGGTTATTCTCACATGTGGCCTCTGAACTCAAACTGAAACAGGTTATTGGTGATCTTGGCTCCACTCTGACCCGAAAATACAAACATCTTGTCCCTGCATACTGCTACAGGGAAGTTGCAGCAAGAGGGTGGGATCTCACCACTCTGATCAATCTGATGGAAACAAAGAAAGGGAAAAAGACATCAACAAATATACAGAATTTCATTTGATTTTATCCCCATGTTCAAGTATATGAATGTAACTGACCTCTTCCCAGCATGCATGCTCTCTGTCCTGCAAGCTGATGGTCCACATGTCATTCAGCCTGCATACAAAAAACATCATGATGTATATAAAAAATAAATAATATATATAAAAATAGTCACAACCCATTAAATAGTGTATGGATGTGAGACATAAAAAAACCATACAAACCTGGCATTTCCATCATAGCCAGCAAATATCCATAGCTTATCATTGTAAACTGTAGCCCCATGTGCAGATCTGGCTACTGGCAAGCTGAAAGAGAGTTACAGAACAGATGAATATTTGGAAAGGTTTTATCACCCATAAGACCACTATATATGTATATGTATGTAT
>JBAMYA010000024.1:7710941-7774730 GCA_037176975.1 Arrhamphus sclerolepis | reverse complement strand
TATATATATATGTATATTTATTTATTTATTTATTTATTTATTTAATGCAGTCTTTCAAGATTGATTTGTGAATATTTTTTCCACACACGCCAAGTCACCAGTTAATGATATCTCGGATGTGGCCCCAAAGCTTGGTGATCCACAGGTTCACTCCAAGTTCTGTTAGGTACTGGATCTCTGGCATCAACATCTTACGGCACAACTTCCGGTGTGCTTTGTCCACATTTTTCTTTAAGTTGTAGCCCATGATCGACTTCTCTCCAATTGGTTGCCAGGGTTGCATGGCTGTCTCTTGGATGCTGCCTGCTTCCACCGCATGCCCCCCCTCAATGCAAATAGATGCCATCTCTTTGTTTCTCCTCCTGAGCTCTGCTACATCTTCAGTCATACGCTGCCGTCCGTATTCATCTACTTTCTTCCAAAATGTTTGGTTGAAATGCTGGTATAGCTTCCAGTCAATAGCATTCCACTCAAGGGCCCTGGCTCTCAGCTCAGGGGTGAGTTTAGACACAGTGGATCCCTTGCGGGCGTTGAGCTTAAAGAAGAGCAAGTCATCCATCTCCCAGCAGAGTGCATCCTTGAGCAGGATCAGGGATTCCTCAAAATATTCCACCAACATGACCAGCTGAAAACGTCCAGAGATGAATTGAATTCCTTTGTCTACCTGCGGATCTTCCAGCCTTAAAGTGTTGTCCTGTCCAAAGTCAAAGAACAACAGATTTTTGAGGTAGAAAGAGTTGAAGCCCTCTGGATCAAAGTAGCTGTGGGGATCAAGGAGAAACTCAGTCAGCTTATCATCACCTGGTATCTTCCAGGTAAAAGGCACCAGTCGACCAAAATAATGGAACGACGACTCAAAAAGTTCTGCAGGGTCTCGCAGAATAGTGATGTAAGATGTGTCTGCAGGTAGAAGCTTAGCCACTTCAGGTGCATTGAAACGCATGTGATTACAGATAATATTGAAGCACATTCCAGGTCGGTAGTCTTTAACCTGTGAGCGCTGAAACAGGGACGGATAGAAAAAGTCATTCCTGCTGTCTGGGAAGGCAAATTTGAGCCGGTGTTTCTCTCCAAACCGAAAAAGTATGTTAAGGAAGGTGCTGCTGGCAGTTTTGTGGGTCTTCATGAACATAATGTCGACTTTAGGAGAACAGGATTGGCCCGTGGCTTTTTGTGAATTGTTGGTGGGTTGTTTGGGGTGGAGCTGGGATGGCCGGTGGGCGCAGGAGTAAGGCACTGGGACCCTACAGAGAGGAAAATGAGAAAAAGATTACTTTTCTGTAAATGGGAAGTCAGTCCAGCACTACAAAATCACAAAATACAAGCAACCACAGAGGACACTTTACACTTGTACATCCAAAGGCAGACTACGATGAGGATCAAATGTTGATTGAACTGTTTTAGATGTTTTTAAAATTTCAAATCAGTTACAAATTTAGAAAAAAGTTGGAATTTTGGGGTAAAAAAAAGTTTTGGAAAAAGAAAGAAAGACATCTAACATCAAATCAGTTTAAATGGCAACACAAGTACATTAATTAGTTATAAAGCATGCCTAACAGAAGGGGGGGGGGGGGGGGGGTCTTTGAGAAGGCCCAAAAATTGCAAAGGGTTTTTGAATTCCATGTTGTATAGTAAATGATTTCATTTAAAGAACTATTCAGAGATTGAAGAGAAATCCCCTCTAGCCAAGGCCTATAACAATTATTACAAATGCAAATTTGAACTGGAAATGACTGTATGGGTACAGTGACCACTGTACATCACTGCATCCCTGAAAGTTAAGACTTTTCTTGAAAAAAAAAGAATAAAACATGTCTTCTCCCATAATGCTTAAAGATGAACTAAAGAAAACTAGAACCTTTAACTGGTGGTTTGACAAATCAAATGTGAAAAGAGTCGTCAGCCCTGCACCCTTAAGGTTTTTAAAAAAAAGAAAAAAAAAGATTAAATCTTTAACAACACATGCTTAAAAAGTACCTTTCTGTAACTGGAAACACTTTACACAATGTCCCAACAATTTTGATGATGATGGTTTTATTATGAAATGTATGTGCACAAGCATCGAGTCTTACTCAGGTAAACTGAAGTGGGTCTGTGGGGTAGAAAAGCAGTAAAGGAGGATCATACAGCTGGTCAGGAGGGTACCCAGGACCAGGCCTTTGCACATGGACCTCCACTGCCTTCCTTGCTTGCCCATGTTGATCCAGCAGAGTGAAAGACCTTAAAGAAACAGAACATACCATATCCCTCTCTTAGTATTTTTTCACAATCCATCTTCATAATTGTTTGCATTTCCTACTTGTACCATTTTTTTTCTTCTTGAGAACTCCATTATACATAACTGATTCTCTAATAATCCTTACCATTAAATGTTAAGACTCTTAAACACAATGGCAGCACTTTGAATTATTTATTTATATGCTTAAAGGGGAATTTAACTCTACTGAGCCCATTTAAATAATAATCTTGGTTCTCTGCTTTCTAAAGGGGTTGACACAACACATAAATATGTGAGGGTGGGGGTCCTTATAATGGTTCACGAAAGCTCCACAAACAGTTTTCTTGTTCGTATACGTGAGTGTCAGTGAATGTGCCACAACAGTAGCACTGAGGATATGGCACAAGGGCGCCCTCCAGACCCCACACCAGTATCACCACAGAGAACAAGAGATGTGCCCCCAGCACCCCACCACAGCCTACTGAGAGCTACGACTCCACGTGCATTAGGGATGGATGGATGGTGAGGGGAGAAAAGGGGCATTAAAAAAAAAGGCTAAGATTTCACCCCAGTAGGTCAGAACCATAAGCTGTTTCGAGGTCCTAACCATTTACCTGTGTGTGTGTGTGTGTGCATGCATATTGTCCCTGGTGAAAGTATAAACCCAGCAGTGAGACATAATCTCAAAGTTCACCTCATTTCTTGACTGCCCACTTTGTAATTATTTCAAGCACAGAGTGTCTCTAAAATTATACGGTGAGCTACAAAATGATATACTTCTGCCTTGAAATGACAAACCTGGTGTTCTCCACCGAATAAATTATGCATTACCATGGAAGGTGATATAGTGTTTGTCCCTGCGGACTGTGGTAAGATGAGCCACCTGCTGGCTCAGTGACAACAGTAAAAAAAACAAAACAAAAAAAACAAAACAAATAAAATAAAATAAAACCAGCGTCCACTGCCCCAGATTTGTAGGCTACATGCACATATGAAAGGGAATGTTTTCATCTTTTGCTGAATTCCAAAAGGAGCCTCTTTATCAATATAAAAAAACGTAAATGAACATTTTCCATATATACTGAGGGCCTGAAGAGTTACATCAGAGGTCAAAAAGCTCAGATGCTGGATAAAGAAGTGGAATATAAAACATCTTTCCTACTGAAATAAATGCACAGCATTATTAGAATAATCACAAAAAATACAAATTCTATTTGTTTTGCAGACTCATACAAATTATACAGCCCTGGTAAAAATGACCTCAGAACTGTACTTAAGTAGTACTAGAGTAAATGTAGTTCCCACCAGAAACACAGAGTGAGGACAATCTGTGATGGAGGCATCTGCATAGAAATGTTCCAGAACCTTCTGTTTGCAGACCACACTGATGTCACAGCAGGCTGTTTTACAGCTGAATACGACTTCCTGTCGTGACAGCCCTTAATTGCCTATTATTTGTGGTTGAAAAAAATGAGACAAATCAAATAACATGCTATTTTCTTCTTTTCAAATAATAATGACAATCTCATATCTGTTCATCTTGTTGTAAAAGTCAATATGACTGATTTATTTACCACATACAGGTGTAACCACGCTGTTTATTAAATTTATCAGAGTTTTGGATTTCAACCAACTCTGGACTGTGGTTTGAAGTATGTGGGTTATAATTCACCCTTGCTGAGCTATCAAGTTCATCTGTCCTTGACAAACATATGAGGTTTAGTGTTACCATCAGAATGATTAAAACCATTACTTTAAAACAAAGTCAAAGCCACTGTTTCTACTCTTTACCTGCGCTCCATAAAGGCACATTTATACAAGTGTAACAGCTCTCCAAGATATTTAAGAAGGAGAGTTCAGGTGGAGCTTTTTTTTTCTTTTTTTTGCAACAGCAAACCTGCGGAATAGACTAAAGTATTGTTTCTAGTTTACAAATCGATTAATAATAGGGGGCCAGAATGCATTTTTGATCTCATCACAGCATATAAATATAAACCACGCAGAGTCCTTAGATCTTTAGGGGGCAGTCAGCTGCAGGAACCTGGAGTTCAAACTAAAAAGGGTGAAAATGCATTTAGATACTATTCTGCACACAGATGGGATAAGCCTCCTACTGATATTAGGTGTGCGACTCTAGACATTTGAACTGAAAACTCGATTTTCTTGTGCATTTGATTCATTTCATTTCATGCTGCACCTGTTACTGTACCATTTTCACTTATGCATTCAAAGCTGTTTTATTCCTTTTTTCACAAGTCTGTGTTTTGTGATTCTGTTAAGGATTTGACTTGCATTTACATTTAATTATTTTGTTTCCATTCTTTTCATCTTAATGTCTTTGCAAAAGATATAGAGTTGAGCTTATGTATGGAATGTGTCACAGAAATGAATTTGCATTGCCTTGAAAAGCTTTTCCCATTCCTTCGAACTTCAAATAAAAACTAAAGGGGCAAACCTACAGCGTACATGTGGCCTAAAATTATATCCTGGAGTTTTCCATGTTTGGACATCAAACTAAAGACTTGTCAACTTTTTCCTGTTCTAGGGAAACAAGGCACGATATTAAAGCTGGTACTGATTTAAGAAAACATGTCTGGTTTTAAGATAATTACCTTTTATTATTAAAATTTCATGTGATTATGACTGAATGCATTGAATTATTTTGCTTTTCTAACATTTGATTACAGAGACCATAAAAAAAATACAGTAAAAAATAATCCTGGAAGAAAATAATTAAATCAGAAGCCTCACCTTCATGCATAAATCCCCAGACAATCAAGTAAACAGGTTTCTTGCCCTACTGCATCATGTCCATCCAGTTCCAGATAATTGATATCAATTGATTTCACTTCAGCGGCTGCTCTTGGCATACACATGCTGTTGGAAACCCAGCACAGCCCTGTGCTGCTCTTAGCGCGTGCTGAGTGTTGCAGATCTCATTCACTAACTTGATGTTTTTCCTCTACCCCTCTTCAGGCACACCCAATGCCTCTGAGCCACCTGCCGTCTTTTCTCTCAACTTTCAATTCCAAAAATGATCGTGCTGAGTAAACCACTGCAGGGAGGCTCATCAAGCCACCTGTGACGTCAGGGTCTCTGTCAGGGGACATGCACTTGTCAGTGAGTGTAAAAGAGGCAAGGAGGGGGAGCAGGAGGGAGGGAGGAGAGAAGCTGTATAGTCTCCATTCTGTTTCCACACACAGAGGGCTATTGAGTGTGGACACTGAAGTTGGAGCTGGAAGCTGATAGGAGGGATTGAAAACAGCATAAAAAGAACAAATGGAGAAATCCAAAGCACAAAGGCTCTTTTTGTTTAAGCTGATCAAGACTGCTCTGTCTATTGTCTGAAAGGCTTATTTAGAAAGCTGTGTCTATACATGTGGTAGGAGGAATGCATGTACTTTTGAAATTTTGCACAACATAAAAGACAATTATCTGAACAAATACACCCTACACTGCCATATGAAAAGGCTGTGTGCAAGCTTATATTAGCTTTTCGCCCAATAAAAGGGAATGTTCCTTTTTGTTGTCCAAGTAATCTTTTCATGTAGTTTAATAAAAATATTTTTGCTCTTGACATATGAGATTAAATATAAAACACGCCTTAACCTACTCTTGTGAAACTCACATTCTTAATCATCTCTTGAGCAAGACAACAAACATTTGAATTGGGAGAGAAATGAACATTCCTCCATGCCTGAAGAGTCTATTTGGTTCTGCACGGCAGGATGTGGCAATATGTGGCCGTAACGCCTCACCCAGTACAGTGCACATGAACTCCATCTCCTTTTATACAGAAGCCCAGATTTTTGACAGGCGTGATCTATTTCTACTGGTCATCCCACACTCGTCATGCTGGAGCACGACACTGCCGCTTTTGTTCAACTGAGAGAGCGCTTTTGCCTACAAGGCACCCCGAGTGCCAGGCTGAGACCCGAACTGGGTTGGCATGCGCGGAATGCAGATCTGGGTGTAAAAAGGTGGTTTGAGAGAGCAGAGAGCATGACTAAAGAGGCGAGAAGAACATGACTGGCCTGGCCTGTGGCCCACAAGATCAATGCATCACAGTGGAGGGCAGAGTTAGTTAGTCATTCTCGTTCGTCATCCACACCCACTGCTCAAGTGTGGACCAACCAGTGAAACATCTGGCGAACAGCACCAGCACTGTGATCTCAGCCTTTGTCCACTGCTCAGTTGTGACCTCTTTGGCCTCACGGTAAATAATACACTGCTGGATCGAACAACAACAAAAGAAATAAAGAGTATGGTGGACACATTCACCACAGCACCTTTTCACTCAACTTAATCAGTATTATTACTTTTATTTCAGTCCTTTTACATTCAGAGTTCATTTTTCATGATGATGTTTTATTGATGGCTCGAGTCTATTGATGGAAGCCCGAGTACAAAACTGAGGTAGTGAGCGTGCCTCTTTTTTTGGAACATAACATTGCTGAACCAACCTCACTAAAGTCAAATTTGCTAGCGTCACGTCTGTTTTTCTGTTCGCTTGATGCAGACCAGTAAGTTGACTCTTCTGAAACGGTAAGATCTTCTTGTCAGCTGAGACATAGACTCACTGGACACTTTTATTAGGTTAATTCAAATAGCTAATTAGCCAATCACATGGCAGCAATTCAGTGCTTTAGAGAAAACAACTTGCTGAAGTTCAAACTGAGCGTCAGAATGAGAAGAAATGGGGATTTAAGTCGCTCTGAATGTGGTGCTGTTGGTGCCAGACGGGCTGGTATAGGAGCTCTATGTTTACATTATTGATCTGCAGCGACTGAATGATTGCGTCAATATGGACCAAAATCTCTGAGGAATGTCTACAACACATTGCTGAATCTATGCCACAAAGAATAAGAGCAGTTTTGAAAGCAAAAGGGGGTCCAACCCAATATTTGCAAGGTGTATCTAATTAGGTGAGTTTTTATTGTGTAAAATTCATCTATTTACCTATTCAAATCCAGGTGGTGACTTTGTTGGTTAGGCAGCATATACAGTATTTCCATGAACTTTTGCATCAATACAGTGCTGTAAAAAGTTAAACGATGCCATGTTACTAGTGGCTTCACTAAGTAATCCTCCCTGAATAAACTGCTAACATATGCAGTTAGAATATCAGCATTTCAAGACCACAAAATTAATAAGCATTAAACAGACTCAAACATGTTTTACTTCAAAATACAGTCTGTTTTAAGAAACCATCATAAAATGACATGGGAGATGTCAAATTGTAGAATAGTAGAGGAGATAAGATCATACAGACAATATAAAGATTATGACTTTAGATCAGGAATTACAAAATGAGAAGATACCACATCTTGCAGTTGTGCATGAAGGTACCCAGAAGTTGATCCACCAAGGTTGTACTATATAAACCTCATACACTGAGCTTTTTCATTGCATTTACAGTTTTTACGACATGTCGACCTGCCACGCATAAGCTCGAAGTTTTATATACATGAAGTCAGTCTGAGACGAGTTATTTTCTAGCCTTTTTCTTCTTGGTTTTTTCAGCATCATCAAAGGCTTTTCTCTTGGCAGCAAGCTTGTTAGCCTGTAAGAAGAAATTGATTGCAGTTAATAGATAATCAACACTAGCTACACAAACATTTCTGAGGGCACTGAACTCCATGCTCTCTGTTCCAGCTACACAATACCGTTGAGCAATCTCACACATCCAGGTATTCATAACACACAAAATGAATCTTTTCAACACGACAATCCACATTCAATAAAAAGCGGATTTAAACTCACCTCTCTGGTTTTTCTTTTCTTTCCAAACATGATCTTGTCATAGAGGTACTTCTCCTTTTTCTTCATCATCATGATGGCAAGGCGTTTCTCCTCTGCCTTCTCCTCCTGCTCCAAGCGTGCAGGGTTTTCAACTTTCAGCTTTCCAGGTGTCACTTTGACTTGCAAAGACTACAAGGAAGACAAATAAGACAAATTAAAGACTCCCAAGTCTACAAAACCAGAGAAACACAACTGGCAAGATAAAAGGGATCAGAGATCACTTGCCTTGCCCTTGGATCTTTGCTCTTCCATCATCTTAAGGTTTTTCTCCTCTGTTGCCTCTTCTTCATCATTCCCACTATCACCCTCGTCCTCCTCCTCCTCCTCTTCTTCTTCTTCTTCTTCGTCATCGTCCTCTTCTTCTTCTTCCTCTTCTTGTTCAACTATTAGAGGGGAAAACCCATTTAAGGGTAAAGAAATGTTCATAATTAAGATTTTTATGATTCATCAAAACTGAAATTGTTAAAGTAATCAAAACTCTAACAATGGAACTGATGTATGATTTTACATGTTTTAGTCCGTCTCAGGTGCAGGCAGCTGTTTGTGTGTTTAAACAAGTATAGATCACTGTCAAATATATCTACTGTACTTCATGTAATCGCCACACTGAAAACTATGTATAAAGCTATAAAACTGTGGGAATGTAGATGCCTGATCCGCACCAGATTTTTCTCCTCGCTGTAAGGCCATTATCTTCAATTTTTCTGGGGGCACATAGTCCCCTTCCTTCTCCTCCACAAATGGAGACAGGTGAGGGGGAAGAGAAACTCCAAGGAAATAATCCTCGACAGGCAGGAGTAATTTGGCATTGACACAATCATACACCCACTGAGGCTGGATGTAGTACCTGAAACAAGCAAAATATATGAATGTAGACCCTTGAGATGGTAAGTAACATATACAACGATCAGAACACACAGTTGCTCTCTGATTGATAAAACTTTTTTTTTGTCAAGAAAAAGAGAAATGTGAAAGTCTGTCAACAATGGCAAAGAATAGGACTGTTTAGGCTAAGCAAAAGAAATTAGTGATAGAAGGTATTGTAAAGGATCACAATCAGCAGACTTCCTGTGTTCAGGGTTTTGGTGTTGATACAAGAAATGCAGAGGTCTTGACATTTAAGATGCACAAGAATATTCTAAAATGACTAAAATCACAACAATCCTTTACCTGTTTATGTACTGTTTGTCAACGTTGGGTCTGTCAACAATTTGATGTGTGATGGTCTCATCTGTCACGTCGTATGTGCTACCAATGCATACAGACTTGTCCCAAGACACGACTCCACCGAAACATCTAAAGGGCAGCACAAAGTGGATTTTAAAAAAAAGGCTCGCATTAGTCAGATATTCATATAGATGAGTTACTTTTTACTCCATATCTAGCAGGTTTTCTCACCTAATGACAAAAGCCAGAGACTCTCTGGGCACTTCTCTGTTGAGGAAGAACTTGAGGCCCTCAAAAATCTTTTTCTGGGCTTCCAGCTGTTTCTGTTCTTTTTCTCTAGCTTCCATCTTCTCCATGTCCTCCTGAGAGAATAAGCAATAAAGCAACAAAAAATATATGTTTTTTATTTCCGTTTGTTTTTTGCATTTTTAACCGCAAATAAGATTGTTCTTTAAGCTTTTTCATCATGTAAAAGAAAAAAAAAACCCACCAACCAACTTCGAAGTCTCTGAACCATAGAAATTTTTTTTTTTTTTTTAAATCCAAATAAGTTGAGCCTTCTCATACATTTACCAACTTCTGACAAATACCACTATTTTTGCAGCACCATCAGATATGACCTTTTGAATGCTAATAGGCTAATTTGTGGGATGTTGGAATGAGGAGTAGATAGCATGAACCTACACAGGAACTCATGTTCAGATTGCTAAAGTGTTGGCAAGGTTTCACAGTTACAAAAAGACATTTAGTAGTTTCGTGGAAAGTCCCTCTGGTGGTACAGGGCCCATGGATGATGACTGCAGACCAGACAGCAAAACAAGCAACTCAGGTGAGAAACACCTTGTTCATAGCAACCAAACAAAGCTGTGAATCCCCTGTCATATATCTCCAAAAACACTGACTCCTCAGATAGAAAATGTAACTATTCAGAACGGCCCCCGGAGGCTAATTATTTAATCAATCAACTGTTGTTTTGTGAATGTTTTTGATCTTGCCTATTTTTAGCATAATTAAAGGAGACACGGGAATTTATATCTAAGATTTTTCTTACCCCCTCCACAGGAAACTGGTCAAGCTGGGCCTCTTCTTCCTCTGCGGTAGAAACCACACGTGCCAGGCTGGCGCTCAGAGCCGAAAGTTTCTGCACGGACAAAAACAGGATTAGAACTTCAATCATTCCATTATTTTTTATCTATACATTAATACTGTGAATAACTCGCCAACAAAAATTGAGATCTCCACTTAATTTGTTTTAGTGTACAGCCCAAATGAAGAGTGTGCCATAATTAAACACACGTCCATGTGCAAACATTTCTTATCCTTCCAATGTTTGTTCAGCTCTAACAAATTGGTGGGAAGTTTTGGTGTGGAGGAAAAAAAAGAAGAGGAGAACAGAAAACATTTAAACAACAGGAACTGTATGTGTGTGAGATAATGTTATCAGTTGTGGAGGTCCTTTAAGCCATTCAATGTAAAGACACTAGCCTCTGAGTAGCACTCTGAAGTCATGGCATAGTCATCCTCATCTTCGTCCTTCAGCTCTGATTCAGCTTTATTATCCAGCTGCAAGAGAACAGAAAATATTTTCAGAGTACAGCTGTGCTGGGACGTCACCAAACACTCATAACTGCTTACTGTAACGACATGAAATGCTTTCAGTCAGCGATACCTTTGGCGGGTACACCAGGTTTAGAGAGTGGTAGAGCCTGAAGTTGACAAAACCCAGAAGAGTTGTGTAAAACTCTGTAAACGTTGCCATTACTCTGTAGTCGACATCTGTAGGGTGCTAAAAGACAAGACAAAACAAAAAAAACCTTTTGTTTCATCATATTTCATGGCATAGCATGAGGGAAAACATTTTAAAATACTTATATACAACTTAAATAATATTCTGATTTCTTTTTTTATTAAATAAGAGATGTGCAATGAAGTTAAGAGTTTTAAAACAAAACATCTTTGTCGTCTTTACAGTTTTGTTTGCAAATAATGCACATGATAAATACAACATCTATTATATCTATGATGATGTTTTCTCAGTTTATCTGGGAACTTGTAGTTCTCTGCAGTTAAACAAGAAAAACATGCAATTGTCAGGAATTAACTAAAATTAATTTAAATAGGCATATATACAAATATTGCATCCTTATACACTTAATTTGCAGTACACAAACACTTTGGGGCTGTCAGTGAATTAATTGCATTTATCTTCTGTGTAAAAACAATGCTGTACTTGTTGAGTTTGGTCCCACTGCTGACAAAGCATTGAAATTACCCTGCAGTAATACAGTGACTGCTTATTAACATAATCCCTACTGACTGTATTTCATCAATCTGCACTTACATCATGGGAGAACTGATATGGAACCAGCCATGTAATGAGCTGTCCCATCACCTCGGCTTGATAGTATATTCCCTTGATAGAGATGAAAACCTAATCAGGAAAAAAGTGTTAGTATAGTACAGTACACAGATCAATAAGTTCTAAACCTGTTTCAGTCATTGTGCTGTGTAAACTCGTACCTTTCTGAGAGCACGAGATGCAATCACATAGTTCATCCACTCCACAGAGAGCCGTCTGCACAGCTGGATTGTCTGGATGTGGCATTTTCCTGTTCTGGCAAATGTGGAGAAGAGGAAACACATGCAAAGAGCATCGTCGATATCACGAAGGGCATCGATGAAGGCGGGGTACCTGCCACACAGAAGGGCACAATTAAGGCAGTCTGATTTATTATAATGTCATTTTTGTATTTTTCAAATCTTTTACTGTAAAAAGAAACAAACTACTGACATGATTTTGCAATGAAAACTTCCTACTAGCTAATTTGATTTGACACAAAGAAGATCCAAGATCAACTCTGCCCTCCACTGTTGAAAGTGGGGAAATGCCTCACCTTTCTTTGACAATGTGGTCCAATTTATAGGTTGGTTTGTTCTCTTTCAGTCTTTCCACTGCCGACCACTCAGTTTTTCCATAAGCCTTCTTTAGTTTACGTACAAATACCTGTCGAAATAAAATAATTCGATGATAAGATTTTGTTCATACTCAAACTACTATTGCAGGAAATCTAAGATCAGCATGACACTGCCCAAGCAAGAAACAAACACTTTTTAGATTTTTTTTTTTTTTTTAAATCCCTAATTGTATCTGTACAGGCGATAAAACAGATGACAAAATGAAAGAAAATAATCTAATAAATTTTGAAAATGTAACCAATTAGCTTGAAGCATGTTAAAACGTATTTAAACACTTCTGAAATACCTTGTACTCTCTGAACTTGCCAACAATTGGCTCATGCAGCAGAAAGCGGATGTCTTTGAGCAGGTAGAAGGTTTTTGGGGCAGTGGAACCCTTGTTGACCTTCTTCTTGTGCTTTGGCTCATGAGGATAGACCCCTTTAAGGATGCACAGCCGCCTGAAAATCAGAAAAATAAAAATAGATTTTAACATGGACATAGAACTTAATTTAAAAACATGAATGCTCTATGTCTGACTCAGGAGTTAGAGCAGTTATCTTCCATCTGAAAGTCAGTGGCTTGATTCCTGACCTTGGAGTGTCCAAGGGCAAAACATTGAACCCCACATTGCCTCAAATGAATTCATTGGTGAGTGATTGTGTGTATGATAGAAAAATCCCTGCTTAGACACTAGAAAATGCATTTGAGTAGATCACTATAAACTAAAGAAATAGGTGGAAAGACTGTATGCACACAGTCCTGCATATGACAGAGCTCAAAGTAGAAGAAGCTAAAATGTTAAAGCTATGTTTGGGAGTGAGGAAGCAGACTGACTTTCGGGATATTATATTCTTCAAAAGACTAACAACTTGCCAACTGCTTCCTTAATCCGTGACTTTAAACTGCTTTCGATAAAATTTAATTTAATGACAATATTCTCTCCAAATAAGCAATTGTACTAGTTAGATCTAAGGTAAAGGTTTCAAGACCTATTATTTAAAAGGTTGTGTGTAACTGTAGTGGTGTACTGATTCAACCTCTGTTCCTTCTGAATGCATTAACTTCTGTTATTCTTGTAAAAGATTGTCTTATATGTATTATTAATAGAGGTCCTTAATATCTTTCTGATTGTTTGCCTAACCTCTGGGTAGAAAGGACGGGCAAAATATTAGTAACACCTCCGAAACTCAGGTAATGCAATCGATTAGCATCACACTGGACATTAAAGTGATGATGAATGCGAAGCAATCATATATAAAACTTTCTCTACAATTACTTTAGAAATCATCTAAAACAGAATGTATGATGGGGAATATTGCTATTGATCATTTGACTTATGTGAATGATTTAGTAGTGTTGTCCCCACAAGTGCTGCTTCACAGCTACTGCTAAGAATTTGCTCAAACCACAGTGTACAGTACATTACATTTAACCCTTAAAAGAGTGTGATCATGGTTGTTAAAAACAAATGAAGACCGAAAATTAAAATTTCCCTTGTTCTTTATGTTACATCAGGATTTAAGGTCGCTGAGCAAAGTGAATTATCTAAGTCAAATAATAAGCGAAGATCATCATGATAATGATTATATACAACAGCAGTGCTGCAAACTGTATGGCACAAGCCAATATTCTGGCATGTAAATTTCATATATTTACAGATGATGCACAAACAGCAATTTTTAAGCCTGTTATACTCCACTCTACACAGCTCATCTCTGGTGTAGTTGCAGTTAAACTAAAATGAAACTGTGCAAGTGGTCTCTTATAATGCATTCTGAGTTCAGGTACCAACATGGACAAGTGAAAGCAATAAGATCATCATCTCGTTTCTGGAAGCATTGAAATAGGTCTCTGCACATAACTCAAGCCTTGCAAATTCATGAACTGCGATGATTAGAGTTTGTTTTTCTTTCCTCTCTTTTTTTACTGACGTAAACAAAAGAGTCTATAAATTAAAATGTTATTGTGTCATATTAAAATGTGAACCCATGATCGCAGAAACCTGTTAAAACAAGGCTTTGTATTGTTACCTGAAGTCCGCGAGGCTCAGCTGTAACTTCTTACGTGCTCTGTTTCTGGTGATGTAGTTGGTGGCAGAGCCCCTCTCAAACTGCAACGTGATGACATACGTTCATGATAAACTCTCAAAAACAGATTTCATTATATTTAGATCCGCAAGACTCTTCGCATATCGACACTCAGCGGACTGACAGAAACAAAACAAAACAATAACTACCAGAGAAATGAAGCTAACAGTAGGCCAGCCACTTTGATAGTCGGCATTAATGTCGCTGACGTCAGTTCTTACCTTTTTCTTTTGAAGCCCTCCCATTTAAAACCAATATCTGTGGTGCTCCACACACTTTTGTGTAAATGCGACTGTGTGAAAAATAATTAACTTAACTAATTAAACGGTCTCAACTGAAAACACACACCACAGCGGCTACACGTGTTGTTTGACATGCGCAGACAACCTGAGCAAGAAGGACCCAGAAACTGACCGTTATTTCGCCTGTGCATAATTGAGCTTTTGCACCTTTGTTTTTGCACTAACTTTACCGGTATTATGTTCTATGAATGTAAATATATTTTGACAACATTTTTATTGTGGCAATATGTCTTGATTGAACAATATGCTTAGGCTATATAGGGCCTTTTTAATTAAGAGACTACTCAAGGGCAGGCGCTTTCACAACACACGTACAAACAAATTAAACTACCACATTGATTTATTAAGTTCATCAATACTTTTGGATTACAATAAATCAATAACAATATAACAACATAAAATATATGAGAAAACAATAAAAGATATTCCTCATATTAAAAGAACCTCAAATATTTCAGTGATACAGTATCTATCTATAGCAGTCAGCAGACACAATTATCAAATCAGATTACTCACATCATATGTGAGTAATCTTCTTTTTTTTTTTTTTTTTTTTTAGAGAAACCACACAAAATTAAAGTTTCCTAATTTATAAATAAGATAGAAAAATACATATACAGTGGGGCAAAAAAGTATTTAGTCAGCCACCAGTTGTGCAAGTTCTCCCACTTGAAAAGAGAAGCCTGTAATTTTCATGATAGGTATAGCTCAACTATGAGACAAAATGAGAAAAAGGTATCCAGATAATCATATTGTCATAATCTAATCATAATCTCCCATAATGGAAGACATACAAGACTACTGATAACCTCCCTCCATCTGGGGCTCCACACAAGATCTCACCCTGTGGGGTCAAAATAATCTCAAGAACGGTGAGCAAAAATCCCAGAACCACACGGGGGGACCTAGTGAATGACCTACAGAGAGCTGGGACCAACGTGACAAAGACTACCATCAGTAACACACTACGCTGCCAGGGACTCAAATCCTGCAGTGCCAGACGTGTCTCCCTGCTTAAGCCAGTACATGTCCAGGCCCATCTGAAGTTTGCTAGAAAGCATTTGGATGATCAGAAGAGGACTGGGAGAATGTCATATGGTCCGATTAAACCAAAATAGATCTTTTTGGTAAAAACTCTACTTGTCGTGTTTGGAGGAGAAACAATGCTGAGTTGCATCCAAAGACAACCAAACCTACTGTGAAGCATGGGGCTGGAAACATCATGCTTTGGGGCTGTTTTTTCTGCAAAGGGACCAGGACGACTGATCCATGTCAAGGAAAGAATGAATGGGGCCATGAATGGTGACATTTTGAGTGAAAACCTCCTTCCATCAACAAGGGCATTGAAGGTGAAACGTGGCTGGGTCTTTCAGCATGACAATGATCCCAAACACACCACCCGGGTAACGAAGGAGTGGCTTCATAAGAAGCATTTTAAGGTCCTGGAGTGGCCTAGCCAGTCTCCAGATCTCAACCCTATAGAAAATCTTTGGAGGGAGTTGAAAGTCTGTGTTGCCCAGCAACAGCCCCAAAACATCATTGCTCTAGAGGAGATCTGTATGGAGGAATGGGCCAAGATATCAGAACAGTATGTGAATATCTTGTGAAGATTTACAGAAAATGTTTGACATCTGTATTTGCCAAAAAGGGTATATAACATAGAATTGAGATGAACTTTTGTTATTGACCAAATACTTATTTGCCACCATTATTTGCAAATTCTTTAAAATTCAGACAATGTGATTATTATTTTTCATTGTTTCTCACTTTGTCGCTCATAGTTGAGGTATACCTATGATGAAAATTACAGGCCTCTCATCTTTTTGCACAATTGGTGGCTGACTAAATACTTTTTCGCTCCACTGTATTTTGAGTCTCAACTTATAGTGCCTTTACACTATTCCATTTACTTATTCAGATACACGGCACTCTTTTAGTTTCAGATTTTTTTTCATTACGGTTTTTCTCAGTTGCTTTGGAGCATTTCTCAGATCAGAATTAAACTTCTCAAAACTATTTGTTCAACCGGCACATCATTAGTCACTTATGTACATCCCATAAACCATCTCTCATTGATTTTAAATAAATAGCAAATGCTTTTGGATAATCCTGCAAATAATTCTGTACAAATGTCTGGTGTTTACCACATTATCAATTGCTTTTGTCATGTTGATCACAATGCATTGTACTTTTCTCTGCTAACCTGCCTTTCTCCACGACAAAATCTCGGCAATAGTTCATTGAGTCATCACAAACAGTTGTTTTGAGAAATGCACACACTGTTGTGCAAATATAATTTCAGTTCTGCCAAATGCATCAAAGTGACTGGGAAAAAAAACAAAAAACTATAAGTCTATGCAGTGTTTTTGTCTATCATACGCCTAAGGATATCTTGACATGTGGACTGTGAGACCAGGAATAAGACCCCAACTTTCACAATAGCAGGGAACCACTGGAGCTCCTAAACACCGTTGCTTTTACCATCAAAATCAAATTTGTTATGTTATGTTATGGCAGATTTAAACAACAACAAAAAAAAAAACACTCAGAAAAATCATTCAGTCATGTTTCTTTTTACTTAGCATTTACCACAGGGCACAGCTGAGAAGTGTTATCTGACCGCACATTGATTATGTGCACATTTACTGTATCGTGTGGACAGTACACTGAGCAATGTCCACGTATATCTTTCAATTTTCTGGGAATTTAAAAGAATGAGACATTTAAAATAACTTGAATTCAAAAGAACAATCTTTAAAAAAACAAACAAAAAAGCAGCATTAAATAGTACAATAATGTCAACCTATTGGCTGTAAAAATTAAAAAAATTAAAAAAGACAAAAAACAAACTGTTAAGTGGGCTTTTCTGCAGGAGTTCACAGACTTCATTTAGATAATTTCCCCGGCCGACAAGAGCATCATAGAATTCATAATTTATATATGCGAGAACTCCACCCTATTGTCCACTCCCTCTCTAAGCTGTGCCACGGATGCTTGAGCGACATGCAGGCTGAAGCACAGCAGCACCAGAGAGAGAGAGTGAGAGAAGAAAATAATATAGAGAGGTAGAAGTAGACTTATCTTTTACAAAAACAAAACAAAACAGATTAATGCAGATCTGTGAATATGAGTAAAGCCTTTCAAACTGTGATCATGGGGATTTGCGACTTTATAAAAGAATACTTTCATGGTTTCTGGGACTATGAGACCCCCAAGGTGATGGTAGTTAAAAACAGAACTCTTGGAGTCATTTACAGGGCTGTCCAGTTTCTTGTGATCACCTATTTCATTTGGTAAGTATATTTGTACATTTGCATGTCTAAGAGCAAGATATGAAATTCTTAATTTGATTTTTAAGTGCAGTTTGCAATTGAGTAATATATTACATAGTACCCACTATAAGATCAATCAAAAATTTGGATTTATAATCAGTATTTCATTGTATGTAGCAAAAAGAAAACCAAAATAATTCTTGTACTGGTTGCTTTGGATTGAAGTGCGTCATTTTCTTTTCTTGGATTCAGCGTTGGAGGTTGAATGGGTAATATGACACCTCCAATGAAATTTCTCGTCATGTTACAAAATGTGATAATGTCTCTGTCTGTTCTACCATCCACAAAGGTATGTTTTTATAAGCCAGAAAGCATACCAAGAGAGCGAAACCCGTCCAGAAAGCTCTGTTTACACTGTCATGAAAGGCTCAGCAGCTCACGGCAATGATATTTTGGACACTGTTGAGTATGCTCGACCCCCAGAGGTGAGATGGGAGCAAATATTACACCATATGTCACAGACTGTTAAAATAATAATGTCATTATGCTCAAGGAAACTTCAATAAGCATCTCTTTAATATTTTTTTTTCCTCATAGGGTGTTGATGTCATCAGTACAATACTGAGAAGAGAATTCACGTACGATCAGAAGCAAGGCACCTGTGCTGAGGTTAGAGGTTACGCTTAAGTCCCCGTACTTATACCAGCATGATCACACACAACTGTAGCAAGTACACAGAATTTACTCTCCCATGACTACAATCTTTATTTTTTTTTGTCTTCAGTATTTCAAAGTTGCCAATGCCAACTGTACAAAAGACTCCGACTGTGTCCAGGGGGAAGTTGACTTTGACGGCCATGGTACTATACTGCATCATTGTTCTTCAGTTTGTTTGTATTTGCCTAAGATTTTTCCACAATTAAAAGAAAAATTTCTTATAGGCAGGAGAACTGGTAGATGTGTTCAGTATTACAACTACACCTTCAAAACCTGTGAGATTCAAAGCTGGTGTCCCATTGAAGAATATGCTGTAGTACGGTAAGTTGGGTGACTCATAACCTGCAATAGTCCTGTTGGTTGGATTTTATTGGAAATTTTAATAACCCGGACAAGCTCCAAACATATCTCTGCTCATTGTTACACATGAACCAGGAATAAAATGCTGTAGAGACCCCTGATCCAAAAATAATAACATTAAATCCTGATAATAAATAACAGTAGCATCAATACAGCATCCATCCATCCTTTAAAAGCTAGAACATTTTGATGTGGGCAAGAGCTCTGCTGTTCTTCTCTTTCATCATGCATTGCTTATTTTCTGTACTAGAGAACCACCATTGGTGGAGGCCATCAATTTCACAGTATTCATCAGGAACTCTATCCATTTCCCCAAATTTAAAGTGTTGAGGTACAGTACCATCATACCGAACACAGAAAACTCAGCCATCAATTTGGCCCTTTGCATCACAGACAGGTAATAACCATGCTCTCTTTTGCAGAGGAAATATAAAAGATGCTTCAGACAAGCGTAAAATCAAAAAATACCTGAAAATCTGTCACTATCATGAGGAGAAAGAGCCCTACTGTCCAAACTTCCGCCTGGGCTACATCGCAAAGCAAGCCAGGGAGAATTTCACCGAACTCTGCAGAACTGTGAGTATGAAGCCTGCACTGCATGAGATTTAAACTAAATCACATGTTCTTTTAGATGCGCTTAAGATGAAAAGCAGTTTAAAATGTATCATTGTTTCAGATACTTTTCATCCTGTTTGTACTCAGGGAGGAGTGATTGGGGTTTTCATAAACTGGGACTGCAACCTTGATCTGGATCCTTCACACTGCAAACCTACATATTCATTTCGTCGTCTTGACATTCGAAAAGATGAGGACAGTTCTGGTTACTACTACAGGTAAAGCGCCAAGACCAACTATCATACACATTTTTTTTTTTTTAAGTATAATCTTTAACTTTGCCTCATAAAAGTTATTCTGTTTGTTTTGTTCCTGTGTTTTCCCAGATTTGCAAAATATTACAGCAAGAACGGTGAAGAGTCTCGGACACTTATTAAGGCTTATGGCATCCGTCTGGATATCATTGTTCATGGACACGTAAGGGGATTCTCTTTTATTACTACAGTTTTTTCATGCTTGTTAAAGTTGTTGCTAATTCATTAGTGCACATCTTTTCCGTGCAGGCTGGCAAATTTAGTCCCATTCCAACCATCATCAGCACAGTGACTGCTATGACCTCCGTTGGGATTGTGAGTAACCACAATATAACTTTTTCATGTTTGCTACCAAAACTCTTTGCACCTAAAATGGTTTAGTTTTCTTTCCATTTTATTTCCCTTAGTGTACGATTATCTGTGACTGGATCATGCTGACATTTATTGACAAGAACGAAGTCTTCAGTGAGAGAAAGTTTGATGAGGTGAATATGAGAGGATTTTATTTTATTTTTTTTAATTAAATCGATTGTCAAACTCAAATCCTTTAACAAATAGTAGCCAAGATATGAGGTGATATTAATATAACCATTTTCAGCAATTTATTTTCTCGAAATATTAGTTCCCTCTCCAAATGAAGTATAATTGTGTTTTGCAGGTGATCAAAGAGCCCCCAGATCCGATTCCCACAGAGCTCAGCTACATGAGCAGTTATGGCTCAAACCATTCGGACCTTTCTGACGGTGTACCTCTCTGACGCATTCAGTTGCTTCATTTCTCTCTGTCCAAGTGCGTAAACACTTTCTTCAACTTCGACAGCAGCAGCTCTGAGTGCTTTCTACGGTGTCTGGATCAGCAATGATGCAGGGAATAGACAGAAAGAGGACTGAATCCCCATGGGAAACATTCTGAAAAGCAACTAGCTCTCTTATTGTACTCCCAGTGCAGCAGGCTCCGTTTATATGCTGACTAAAAACATTGATGAACTTTCAACTGCTCATTGGTAAAATACTTTTTTTTTTCTCCATAAAACTGGAATATGCTAACACCATGTTCAGGGTGTGTTTATTTTCTCTTGATTAAAAAGAACCAAACAATTTTGTAGCAGAAAATATGTGTGAAAAAGATGTTCAGACCATGCAGACTATAAATCATGTACCGCAAGCATCCAATATTAAATTACCTTAAATTATTCTTGTCATATACAAAAAGCATTAAAATGACGCAGTTTGAAGTACCTTTGCTCTTTAAAATTTTATATCTACACACACACACACAAGTATATAGATAGATATATATACATATATATGTGTTAGTCTTTAACTCCTAAGGACAATAGGAACCTAATAAAAGTGTAAGCAGCATAATGACAGGATACATGAGGATACGAGGAGCCGCATGAGGAGAGCAAGCAATGAACAGTAATCAAATAATGGAGACACTTCCCATAAAAGTGGTTTCTCTAACAAGATTGTGGGAAAATGTGAATCCATCTACATGCCTGAGAGCCGTACAGATGTCAGCGGTGCAATAAGACTCGAGACCCATGCTTCCAGGATCAATATCTTCTGTGATAAATGAAGAACAATGGATAGCCACATACATTTGAAAATTGTATGCTTATGAAATGAAAGGTAGCAAATTCATTTCATGTAAGTCAAACACCGTTAGAAAACCGAGGCCAATGCAAAAAATTTAAACATTAGTCTGGGGGCATGAGCTGCCTTTTATGCTTTTATGTACATCAGGCATCAGTGAAATCCTCTAAGAAACCAAACTAATTGTGCCTCAGTTCATTGTCTGAAATCTCTTTAGTATATGACATACCCCTCAACAGGCAAAGTCAGTAATGTATTTAATGCAGATGTGTGGCTTAAATATCACCAGACCAACAGCACTAAGTTACCTTAAATAATTGTTCCTGGACAAACTGATATCCTCACTCACAAACTGGCGCAAATGCTCGATATTTCTTTTTCTAGATCATTAAAGTGCAGGGTTTCAGTCTCAGGCTCCATCTTACAGGCTTATTTTTCCTCCTTCTCAAAACTTAGCACAAAAAGTAAGGAAACTTGTGTTTGGTAGATTATTTCCTTATAGTAAAAATGGCAATTCTTGGAAATAAATGTTAAAATGTTGGAAAGCCTTTTTATTTCCCCATTAAATGCTACCATAAGGGACATGTATCTTTGGGATGAGCAGGAGAACCGAGTATGTGGACTGCAGCCATGAAAGATGTGGTTTACCAATGATAAACAGCCCCCACCCACCTTCTCTTGTTTGGTGAACTTGATGATTTAAGTCTGAAAAAAAAAGACATATTGGCAATTGAACTATTTAAACGTAGGCTATTCATTCAACAAGCATGAGCTCTGGTAATGTGTGGAAGAAATATACACAGCCACAGCAGCCTGTCACTTCCTCCCCCATGCTGGTCAATTCAGTTGGTTGGTTATTAGATACATCTTGTGATGCCGGGTCTCGGACACATCATCAGCGATAGTACCTGGGGTCACGTGGGTGAGGGGGTCTTTCAACATCAGATCCCCTCACCCAGGCGACCCGACCGAGAGTGACCAGCTCCCAGTCTGTGTCTAAGAAGTACTCGTCTACGGCTTGTCCCTCTGTATCCACGGCCATCGTGAGGCTGTCTCAGCAGTCTCTGAGGCTGCTCAGATGGCTCTCCTCTTGTGTGCTCCTGTGATGCCCAGGAGACTGTAGGCCTGGCAGAGTTACTTCTCTGCAAAGCCCATTCCCCCGACCTCAATGGGCAGGCATCTTGCACGCCACCCCCGTCTGCGGCAATCCTCCACCAGCTCTGCATACTTCTCCCTCTTCCTCCATTCTGTCCTCACTGTCAGCTCCAGCATGATGACTTGCTTGGATGACTCAGAATATAAGACGATGTCTGGTCTCAGGCTGGTTTCCACAATGTTTTTGGGGAACTTCAGTTGTTTCCCCAGGTTGACCTTTAACTGCCAGTCCTTTGCTGTTCCCAGGAGACCTGGTTAGGCCTTCAGTTGGGGAGGAGGTTGTTCTCCAGCTCTTATGAACGCTACACCGCACCTTGGTGGTTGTAAGCGCTTGCTGTGGTTGATGGCTCTGTTGATGGACTCAGCAACTGCCTTCAGCACCCAGTCGTGGTGCCAGTGATAGCGGCCATCTCTGGGAGCTTTAGGACAGCTGCTGAGGATGTGCTGCAGGGTTCCTCTTCCTTGGTACAACGGACATAATGGGGGTTCAACCTTGCCCCAAAGGAAGAGGTTTGACGGACTGGAAGAGAAATTTGATGTGGAGGGGTTCGGCCCTCCACAGCTCAAGCCATGTGACCTTCCTTTCCATGGCCTCTTTCCACCTGGTCCACGCGCCTTGTTGCCTCAACCCCACCCACTGGCTTGCACGCTGCTCTTCAATTCCAGCCCTCACCTCCAGTTGGACCCTGTCCCACCTTTCCTTGCCCTTTAGCCTGCTAAGGTGGGTTGTTGGTATGGTTTATTTATATAGTGCCTATTTAGGACAAGTCATCTCTAGGCGCTTTAGAAACCCAGCGCATGACCCCCAAGCACATGACAACACAATCAGTGGCAAGTAAAAAAAAAAACTCCCTCTTGGGATGAAACCTTGAGCAGAACTCAGCTCTTAGGGGGACCCTCCTGTCAAAGGCCAGTCGGGTAAGGAGGAGATGAGGAGAATAAGGACAGTGGGAATGAAGGACAGAGGCCACACACTGCTGTGGGATAGCATCCCATTCTTCATCAAGAATTTGTTGCAAGTCAGTCAACGTTTTGTTGGCCATTCAGTCATGAACAGCCCCCCCAAGCTGATCCCACAAGTCTTCAGTGGTGCCTGACCACTGGCAGGCCATTCCATCCTCTCCACTCCCAAATTCTCAAGGTAGTCTCTGATAAACCATGGCATGTGCGGGTGAGCATTGTCATCTTGAAGGATAAGTTTAGTCCCACAACTGTGGAGATATGGAATTACCACTGGTGGAAGAATTTCATCTCAGTATCTCTCTGCACTGAGATTTCCCCCACTGATGAGAAACCTTTTTCCAGTGAGGGTGATGCAGCCTCACACCATCATACAGGCTCCACCATAAGATCTTACTCTATCAGCAACAATCACCAAGCCTTCTCCGCATATTCTCCACACTTTGATGCTACAGTCCATGTCCATGGGCCATGCTCGTCAATCAGGCACCTGATGGTCACCACCTGAGGTACCAGAAGTTCAACACAAGAGTAAACAACAGAAAAAAAAGCTGTTTGGAATTGGAAGACATTTGGCAAATCTCTCACGGGTGCAACCCACATACCCATGCAGCAACAAAATGAGAGGCTCTCAAACACTTGGAATAAAATAGGCATTCATCATTTATTAACTTTTCAAATTCATATCATACAAAGCTTCAGGGCAGTAAAATCCTGAGCTCAAACATCTACAGTCTGCACACAATTCTCTTGCAGATGCTTCATCTGTGTGCTTATTACATGTGCAGGAAGTGTTGGGGGTCCGTGTCACATTTGACGAGTGTTCTGGCCAATCTGAGGGCTCATCACAAGCAACCAGTCAATGGTTTCCTCCAGGAATCTCATGTTGTAGTGGGACGCAATGTTTTGAAACACCATAATCTGCTCAGAAAAGGTCTTGAAGTGGAAGAAAAAGAACAGAAGAAGTGTGTCAAACGGGAACCATCAGAAGCTTTCATGAGTAAACTGCATAAAATAAAATATTTTAGATTGGAAACCTTGGCTGAGAAAGTGAGGTCGAAGTCTCCAGCACATCCACAGTAGAGGGGCATGTTTGCTTCCTTGACCCCTTTACATTTGGTACACACCTTAAATCACAAAGGGTTTTAGGTTGTGATACAATGTTATGATTTTTTTAATACATCGAATATAAACTTGTAGTTTCAACTGTATATGCATTTTGATACTGCAGTAGAGGTTAGTTTGTGCAAGAGTGGGTGTGTCCTTTGCTGTCCCTGACAGTCTGATCAAACATATTTAAACACCACAAACCCTGATTCTATAAGAGGACTGAACTCATTGACAGTGAAGCACGAATGGACCACACAGACGTAAGACAGTGATGGTGTGGCGTGTCGCATGATGATGTATGTGGTGTTTGTGAGGTGTATGCAAATGAATGTGTGGTGGGTTTGTGTTGTGTTTGATTTTAAGCCCCCTAAGACCAGAATCGAAGCAGCCCAGCAGCCAGACATTTAGTAGTAATGTCGACATTGAACACTTGCTCAGCATAAACTAGTGATCCCAACCAGCACCAGGAGCCGACGGAATCACAGTTAGTGCTGGTGAGTTGGACTAAGGTCATTTTTTTTCCCCTCACCAGGTCCTGCAGTGTGTAGCTCATGAGTTTCTTCTGCAAAGCTTCAACCAGAGCCCTCTCAATAGAGTCTGTTTCATACTGCGCCTGGCAGTTTGAGCAGAACCACTGAGGCAAGACGGATCCATCCTGAGGGGAAAAGAATAATTCATTCCTTTCGATTTTTTTTTTCCAATATTAACACACGGGTTTGTAATGGTATAGTAAATTAATTCATCTTGAAGCCGTATCGGTTTCTTCCTACCTGTGCCACAGATGGGTCTTTGCAAAGGTCAAGGTCCCGACAGAAGTTGCAGTGGTGGCAGATGACTTCTGGCAGAATGTAGGAGTTACATGGGTCACGGAACTGGGCTTCGTCTGAAAACTCACCAACATCCACGAGACGTAGAAGGTCTCTTTTCAGCTTGTTCACCTGATTCACAATGTTGGTATCAAGTGAAAGAACCTGAAGAGTGAAAAGAAAAGATGGGAAGAAACATGCAAATAAACGACGTGTCAGTTGTCATTTAAATTTTTCAGTCCTGCAAGAGGAAAAGACAATTTTTAAACAGATGAAAGCTTCTGAACCACAGAACCTGTACTCGTGATAACATGGTACCTGGCAGACATATTTAATGAACTCCAGTGCCGGGTTATTGAGTGGCAGGTGTGAGCCAGGCAGGACGGGGAACATCTCTGAGGTCTGGGTTACATTTCTGGACCCCGTCACCTTTTTTTGAATTTTCTGAGTGATGGTGAAAAAGCTCTGCGTCAGCTCGCTGGCCACGTACTCTTGGGAGAAGGAGATCATCCCTATGGAGGAAAACATCGATAGCAGTTCAGCTAGTCACATTAGAAAAATTGAGTATAACTTCAACCAGTCCCGTCAAAATAGAGTCTGTTTCATACTGCAGTTCATGTGCCCACATTTAACAAATATTTTTTTTTATAAACAAAAAAATATTAATTTTGTCTGTATCGTATCTTAAATTAAGGTAAAGAATAACAATACATGGCACATTACATCGTATAATTACTTAGTTGCAAAAATGTTTTTTCTAAAAACTGAGTACTTCTTGCTTTGATTGAAATTAAGAAGGCAAGCAGCAGCCAGATGTCACTAATTAAATACACTTGATTAAGATACGTGTATGAGCACGTGGTCTGACGCGTTCAGGTACATTAACACACATCTGAATGCGACTTTCCGACTGGCAGATGTCTGTCAATCGGAAAGTGAGTGGCCTTGGGTAACATACTGAAAGCCACATTGGCCCCATGCGCTCATCTGTGTGTGACCATGTGTATGATAGAAAACAATCACGATATAGATTCAGGAGAAATGAAAATCACAACATCACTCATAAGAGAGAGCTGTAAGAATGTGGCTAACAGTATAAAAGTTCAGAGATTGGTAAACAAGGCCAGATCAATGCTATATAAATACAGAACCACGGCACGTTTGCTAACGAGAAAAACATTAGCAATGATCTTCCAGAAGCAAGTCCATTGTCCATCAGTCTGGAGAGGTTTTTAAGACTATTCCCAAACAGGTGAAGGTTATTCACAAGTACAAAATGTTTAATATAGCTCACAATCATTTTAGGAGTGAACCTAAATTCATCCCAAAGTCAGACTGAGCAATGTGCCAAGCTTTTCAGGCACAAATAATACCAACAGTAAAGAACAGTGATGATTCAGACTTATTTTGCAGCCAAAGGACCACAGTCACTGAGTCAAACATGAGCTTATCTCCACGCCAAAGTATTCTAGATTTATATATGAAGTCATCGGTATGAAAACTGGAGTCATCCAGCAGAACAATGATCCCTCAAGCCTCAGCAAAGCCCAACAGCCGACTGCGCTGGGATCTTGAAATAGCTATGCATGAACAAATACCTACAAACACCAATAAACTGCATCATATTTGTCAAAGTTGGGCCTATATTTCTCAAAGAAAACACGAGAATTATTCATTAAAGTTATGGCTGCAAAAAGGGATTTACCGAGTTACTGAATAATGAGCTGTACTTAGCTAAAATTCTCAAGTAGTCATCGGAAAAACTTAGTTTGTGAGAAATAATGGCATCATGTAATATGTGAGTTTGTTTCAGTTCATTTTTTAGTTGTATTTACCTCATTGTAAGATAAGGATCATTTTTACTTTTTCCCCCCGACACATAAAACCTTTTAAGAGGCCGTTTGTTCTTTTCCTCATGACTACTTAGCACACCCTAGATTGTGGCAACTCAAATGAGCACATTACAGTTTTTTTTTCCTGAGAAATACATTTAAAAAAAAAAAAAAAAGTCTTCCATAACTAAAGCAGCACTGTGAACAGCATCTTACCAGGAAGTGCACTCAAGTCTCCTGGTGCCTGCTGGGAGGTCTGGCTGCCTCCTCGTCTCTTCACTGGCGTTGCTCCAGGAGCGTTACGTCTCAGCTCCTCTTTCATGCTGTGGTATACAGCAGCAATGTAGGCTGGCATGGGAGGAGCATATGTATGACTTGTTAACAGGAAAAGGAAAAAAAGAGAGAGAGAGAGAGGAGATTTTTGTATGTTTAGATGCTTTTTTGTTTGTTTTACCTGAGACGATCATGAGGAAGTATTTCTGGCAGGACGCTGTTTGTGGGAGATATTGCATGATATTCCAGTTGCCCTCAATCAGCTCCTCCACCTCGTCAGTCTCTCCATCACCATCCTCGATATTTTCCTCTTCTTCGTCCTCACTTCCATCCTCATCTCCTTCCCCTCGTTTGTCTTTCTCCTGTTTGCTTCCTTGCTGCATGCAGTTCAACATTACAGGAAAGTAAACACAGCATTTAGCCATACTTAAATAGAATAAACTCATCATCTGCTTTGAGTTCGCAGTACCTCTCCATACAAGATGCTGGATGGCAGTTTACCCTTGACACCACCATAGTTTGCCGGATCCATCCACAACAGGAACTCCCAGCACCGAGAGAAGGAGATAGATAAGGAGTGGAAAAGCTCCCTGGAGTGTATGCTGCAAGGGAAATGGTTAGGAAATTAATTAATTAGCTCTTTTAGACCAGAAGAGGAAGTGGAGACTGACAATATCAACCTTTAAGAAATATTGAAATAGGTAAAAACATCCAACATTACCAGCATAATTTCAGTATTAAACATGCTTATTACTTCCATTAGTTTAATGAGCAGAACTCTGATAGATAATTTTTCATGTCCGATGATGGAAACCACAAAAATCATCTGTGGTTTCCAGTTAAGAAATACACCTCACACTTCAGAACACAGAGAAATACAAATATATGATCACTTAGCACTGTATTAGTTTAAAAAAACCCAAAAAAGATTAAATAAATAAATCCAAGTACTCAGGCATTCACCAAAACAGTGCTTGCATACTGTATTGACAGAGTTATAATGTCAGGGGATGAAAACAATCAAAAAGCACACACGGTAAACATATTCATGTAGATATAATATAGATGCGGGAAGCATCTCTATTATAAATGTCTGACCTGTTCGTGATGTATTCTACATAGGCAATGGCATCATCGATCCTCCGTTTTTTGGTGCACAGGATGATCCTGTTGAAGTTTCCGTACACGACAGTTGAGCCTAGACGTTTGAACTCTGCAACCAACCTTTTGGAAAAAAATTAGGTAAAGATTAATGGAAGAAATTCATGCCACAGACGCTGTACATTTACAAGCAAGTGGCTACATATGGAAATTGAAAGCATTCATCTCAACAAATGCACTATCTTGTCTAGCTTTATTCGAACATGTTCATGAACATAAACAGGCACAGCTGATTTGCCATGAAGTGGTATAGTATGTGCCTAAAAATAAATATAAGATAAAATAATATTAGTGTAAGTGTATGCTATACACTGAATGTTTCCATAACTTTATCTGGGCATCAAATAATTCATTTGACCATGTAGGGCCATTATATTGCTTTTTAAACAAGATTCTATAGAAGAAGAAAAAAAGAATGTAAATCAGCCAGTGTTCTAGAAAAACCATACACTAAAAAGTAATTAACGTATGGTTTACATTTAATTTATTATAGTTTTTTTTGTTGATCCTGTTCATGATAGAACATACTTAGTGGTTGGTTGGTTAGTGTTGCACCACCGCAGACCCGTATCACAGTTAAGTGTCACAGGGGTTGGTTTCCTGTTGCAATGTGGTTGTCTGTTTCTAAGTTCTAAAGGAATTTCCCTCAGGACATGTAAGGAAAGGTTTTCAAAAAAAAAAAAAAGGTCAGGGAAAAGTGCTTTACAAGAGACCACAGGAGATAAGACTGACCATACCTGCGATGTGATGATGTTAATTTCAACTTGTTAAAAGTAAAGGAAAATATTTTCAATATGTCATGTGACCAACTGATCCACTGATCAATGTCTTCTGTGGTGAAGATAATTTGGTACTCACTGCAGAAACACTTTCTTCATCATGTTGAGGAGAGTGCGGTGCAGCGCCGGGTCGTAGAGCAGAGAGCTTGGAGAGCGCAGCCAGCGGTAGAAGTGCATCACCTGGTTGTCTGCATACACATTGTGGTATTGTGTGATCTCCCTGACCCATCCAACCACCATGCTCTTTAGTATCCTGATCAAAGGAGAGACAGCAGTGAGTTTAGCGACACATAAAACATGGCTTACATGATTAAACAAAGAAACATAGCTAAAGAAATAAAACAAATGTGAAACAGAGACAATTTCCAGAATATCTTTTATGGTTTCATTCTATCATTCACATCAGATTTCTACATACCTGAATGTGTTGGAACAGAGAGCAGTCTCGTCGTAGCTAGCGAGCGCAGTTGCGCCTTGATTTCCAGACATCATGTCCTCCAATGAGACCTGTTGGATCACGTCAAAACTGACGCCCAGACTGGCTCCACCCTCCATGTCGTTTACATGCTGTGACTGGAGGATGGTGTTAACTGCCAGGCTCTGCAGGTCCAACTCCACACATACTAGGGCAGAAACAAGATAAATGATAAGTTCAGAAAAAGACTCTTTACTTCCTAATAAATCCTGGTTGTTTGTGTACCTGTGGAATAACATCCGTGAGCATTGATCTCCACAGAGCCCCGGTCGTCATTTTCCATGACCAGACGACTGTCATCAGCCTCCTTCCCTCCGAGGTCGGGCCTGGCAGTGGGTGAAAGCCACAGCAGGTGGTTGTGTTTCCGCAGATGTCTCGCCAGGAACAGGTCTGATCCAAAGATGGACACATCCTGGGGCAAGTTCCCCACTGGTAAATGGTAATACCTGAAAGCATGATGCATGTTGTAAGATTTAAAATTTCGATTCAAAATTATGCAGAACTATAAACTGAACAGAAAGAAGGGTGATCTGTTCACACCTGGCCATGTCAAAAGCCTGTGACAGACAGCTGTCCAAGTTGAGGAAATGGCGGATCATGCGGCGGGCACCAAGGCGTTGCCAGTCCAGTACATTATAGTTGATTTCGTCCACCACGTGAACTGGAACTACTGGGAACTCCTCAAGGACCGGTATTCCTGCTGTCAAACGTCGCAACTCCCAATTTGACTGCACAGCGATAAGGGTGGGTCCACGTCGCTCCTCCTGTAAACAGATACGGGCAAAGAAAACTTTTGTTAAGGCTCTTTAATTAAAAAAAAAAAAAAAGTAATTTAAAACCACTTCAGAGCCAGAATTATCAGAGAACTGCTTATTGATACAGAGAAAAACGTAGAGTGAATTGTAATGCACCTTTAACATCAGGCCCGCTCTTGTGAGGTAGATTTAAATTTAATATCAATATACATTTTAATGTGTTGTATTACAGAGCAGTCATTTAATTGATTCCACAGCTGAAAAAACATTTTCATGTTTGCAGTGCCCATTTAATAATGTCTGACATTCAAGCCAGCGTATCTTACCTTGTAGTTAAGCAGGATGCGCTGCAGCGCACGGGAGATAGCCTTCATGTCATTTTCAGCCCGAACCTCAAAGTTGTGTTTCTCAGGAGGCAGAAGCTCCTCTGTTGTCTTCTCCAGGAGGGCAGTGCGCTCAGCTGTGTAGAGGTTACTCAGGTTGGGCATTTGGTTGCTTCGGACCTAAAAATCCCAAATTAGTGACAAAGCTTGAGAATTATTCTTTGTAGATGAAAAACAGTGGCTTTGGGATGTTAGCAGGGGAATAAAAAAAATGAAAATAAAGTAAAACAAATGTCTTTTGGGAAATCAGCTATATGTCAAAACATCAAAAAGTTGTGTTATCCGCACCGTGTCCAGGACAAAGACACTAGCTTTGCGCTGTGAAGGGATGAACAGGCCAAACAGAGCCTTGTGGCCCTGGCTGTGATGATACAGGTACATGTGACGAACACTCCCTGTTAAGAACACAAATACAACACACGCATGTTTTAACTTCACATACAGCAAAATTCACATTGTAGTTATCAGATCACTCTGGCTGTCGGATGCCGTCATCCCGGAGCGATTTTAGAACAGAAAGACAATGAAAACAAAGCGAGAGAAAGATCTTTGTTAAGATTTGATCAAATGGTTTAAATTACACATTTCTTGGGGTGGCCTCTCATATTCCCATTTTTCTCCATTCCTGGCATTTTAGACCTTTTAAGGTCTCTTGAGTCTCTCATTGTTTAGGTAAAGCAATGTACAGGAACAGATAACTCAAAACATTGACAGGTTAACAAGTCTTTCTCACTTTTTAGCTTTACCAAAAATAAGGCAGAGATCTCCACACAGAACCCCCCCTTTTTGGGTACAAAGACAAGAGAAAAATCACTGTCCTGTGTTCACTTCCTACCATCGCAAGTTGGTGTTTAGTGGACCTCCAGCCAGAAAAATATTGTGCATGAGAAAAGCTTGAATTGAAATAATTCTGTTCTCTGAATTTTCTTTTGGTGCAGCAGATAAAGAACACAGTGAACTCCTAACATCTTAAACAGGACATACCAGGTTCTAGGTAGCTGAATTGTGCCAGAGATCTCATCTCTAGATGCTCCAGATCAAAAGTGTCAGCCTCCCTGCCGGCCAGGTCTCTCACAGCATGTTTGTTGACCATACAAACGCATCCGAGCTGTACAAGTGCACGGAAAAGCAAGGGGACCTGGGAGAAAGATGAGGAACTCCCATTAATTCTGAAATCTGCTTACAATGATGTACAAAGACACACGCAACATTTATGCAGTTAGCACACAGAAAAGAGGCTTTAAACAAATGTTGAAGATCTTAAAGATGAAGAACTAGTAACCTGGGTTTCATAGACCCCTTCGATATCTGGTGCAGAGAGGTCGGCGTTGATCTCATTGATGTGCTCCTGATACATGTCCTCTGGCACAGTGTACTGGTAAAGGAAGTACACCATGTTGGAGCGAGGCAGCATGCGGTTCACCTGCAGTTATAATTGTAAAAGCTTATTTGATGAAATCAAGGCAAAAGATGCTTTAAACATTTGGGGTGACTTTTCATATTGCTCGCCTTTTTGTATGTGGCTCCCTCCTCCTGTTTTGGGACTTTCTGGTTGACGTAGAAAACTCGGGGGATGTTGAGTTTCATACAGTGGAGGTCATTTCCAATCACAGCCCAAAGCTTGTAGAGACCCGGGTGGGCTGATTCTGCAATCTGAGAGGGAGGAAAAAGTTCACCCATTCACATTTAATGTTAATCAAATCAGATTGCGGTACATCGTTAAGTCAAACTCTAAAATATCAGTCATGACTTTGACCCACTTGCACAATCTGCCATGGCATGTCCAGGATGCTGCGTGCTGTTCTGCGGAGGAAGCTTCCCAGGCCAGTGGTGGGTCCATCTCTGATCACACCTCCACTGACAGGTTGTGCTCCACCATCCATCAGTTTCCTCTTCTTCTTTCTCTCTTTCCTTTGTTTCAGCTGCAGCTCCCATTTTTTCTTATGGTAACGCAGCCACACTAGACGCTCCTCCTGCATGAAGACAAAGTTGTCAAACGCTGTACACACACAAAAAAATTCCGAGATACAGAAATAAAAGTTTTTCCTGAAATTAGAACGGTTTCACAACATTAAGCGGCATTAAAATACGGCACTGGGAGTAAGGGCACTGCTCTTTTCATACCTGCGTGGTTCCCCTAGGTGGGGGAGGTCCCAGGATTTCTCTCCATGACTGCGTAAGCTCAACGTCCTGAGACTCCACCTGGCTGTCATCTCCCTGTGAGGCACGCTTACGCTTGGTGCTGATGAGGATGGCTGGCTGCAAGGGTTTGGGTGGCATCCCAAAGTCCTCAATGTCTGCAGCTCGGCCTGCTTCATGAGACTGATGGGCCACCTGAGAGAGATGGAGAAAAAGTAAATAATGGAGCAGCAAAGTGTGCTTCAATCATGAAATCTTTATTGCTGACAATTAAAAAGAAAATCTTCCATCAGGTGTAACCTACCTGTCTCTTGCCCTCACTGGTAAACAGTTCGCTGATTTTCTTTTGTTTATAGATGTCATTTTTCTCCAAGAGTTTCTTGTGCAGCCAGTCAGGATGCCTAACTCTTGGAACAGGATTTTTCACCTGATGATGAACAAAAATTATAAAATTCAAATCTAGATGAACTTAAATTGTGTTTGAAAAACACAAAGATTATTTTTATCTCTAACCTGTTGCAAGGCTGCAGGGATGGTGATGATTTTCTGGATTGCACTACCCAATCTCTCTATGTAATAGCTCCAGTCAAGGATCTGGGAAAGTCCAAAACAAGCACACAAACAATTATATATATATTGGCACAACCAAGATGACATTAACACCTTTTCTGTACTTGAGAGCGTATATAACATGTATTGTATTTTAGTGCAATGTATTGTACGGTATTTTATTGTGTTATAGTGTATTTTACTGAAATGCATCATATTGTAGTGTATTGTATCATAGTCTATTGAAATGTATTTTATTGTAGTGTAATTATTTTATTGTAGTGTGCTGCATTGTACTGTATTGTACTGTAGTACAGTGTATTGTACTGTGTTGTATCGTAGTTAGTTTACTGTCGTGTATTACATTGTATTGTATATTGTTGTATTGTAGTGTAATGTAATGTATTTTACTGTGTTGTGTTGTACTGTAGTGTATTGTAGTGTTTTGTAATATATTATACTGTAATGTGTCATAGTGTATTGTAATGTATATTAATGTATCATACTGTAGTGTATTGTATTTCAGTGTACTGCGTTGTATCGTAGTGTAGTGTGTTGCATTGTATTTTATTGTTTTGTAGTGTAATGTATTATAATGTTTGTAGTGAGGTGTATTGTAATATATTGTGGTGTATAGTACTGTAATGAATGGTAATGTATTATTGTGCATTGTATTGTTGTCTTGTATATGTAGTGTATTCTACTGTAATGTAATGTGTTGTAGATGTAATGTAATGTATTGTAATGTATTATAGTGTTTAGTAGTATATTGTAATGTATTGTACTGTAATGTTATGTTTTATAGTGTACAGTAGTGCATTGTAATGTATTGTGATCAGAATCAGACATTTATTACCAAGTAGGTTTGCACTCACTAGGAAAATGACTTGGTGCAGTAGGTGCAGAGTGAAAACATATATATACAGTATATACAGTATCAAAAAATGAGGAGCTGTAGTGCAAACTGAATGCTGTAAATATTCTAAATGGTGGAGGAGGATGGACTCAATGATGGAGTAGAAGTGCACCATCATTGTCCTTGGCAGGTTGAATTTCTTCAGCTGCTGCAGGAAGTACATCCTCTGCTGGGCTTTCTTGATAAAGGAGCTGATGTTCAGCTCTCACTTGAGGTTCTGAGAGATGATAGTTCCCAGGAAATGGAAAGACTCCACAGTGTCAATTGTGGAGTCACAGAGGGTGATGGGAGTAGGTGAGGCTGAGTTCTTCCTGAAGTCCACAACATCTCCACTGTTTAAGAGCGTTGAGCTCCAGGTTGTTTTGACTGCACCAGGTCACCTCCCAACTGCAGGCAAACTCATCATCATCAGAGATGAGTCCGATGAGAGTGGTGTCGTCCATGAACTTAGGAGCTTCTGACACGCCACCGGGTGTGCAGTGGCTTGACGCACTGATACTGGAGCTGGTATTGTTGGTATGCAGGGAGAAGAGCAGCAGAGAAAGAACCCAGCCCTGGAGGGAACCAGCGCTGATGGGCTGTAAGTCGGAGACATGTTTTTCCCAGCTTCACATGCTGCTTCCTGTCAGACAGAAAGTCTGTAATGTACACTCAGCTGAGCGAGCTTCTCCTGAAGCAGAGTAGGGATGACTGTGTTGAAAGCAGAGCTGAAATCCACAAACAGGATCCCGGCGTAGGTACCTACGGGGTCCAGGTGCTGAAGGATGTAGTGGAGGGCCAAGTAGACTGCATCATCTACAGAGCTAGTGGCTCTGAAGGCAAACTACAGGGGGTCCAGGAGGGGGGGTCAATTTTAAGGTGGGCATTGCTGAGGTGGTAACACAGCAGTCCTCACAGAAGCTGACGTTCGATGTCACAGCCTCTTTGTTCTCATCCAGACCGTTGGTAGAGTCCAAACATGCCCGGAGATCATCCACAGCCTCACTGGTCCACTTCCTTGATGTCCTCACTGCATGTTTGCAGAGCTTTAGTTTGTGCCTGTAAGCAGGAATCAGGTGGACCATGACGTGGTCAGAGTGGCCCAGTACAGCAAGGGGGGCGGTGTGATAAGCATCCCTGACTGTGGTGTAACAGTGATCCAGAATATTCTCCTTTCTGTACTGCATTGCATTGAGGTGCATCGTATTGTACTATAGTGTTGTGGTGTATTTCAATGTAATGTATTGTAATTTACCTCGTCTTTTACTGAGGGCTAATACTTCTGTTAGAGCACAAGTTTCTTGTGTTTATATTAAATTACAAATACCATGGCTTTTGCCTTGTTTCGAGAATTTTAAGAAAAAGATTCTACACAATGATAAAAATATTGAACCAAGAAAAGTACAACAGTTTTTAGTATGATTGTGCTGGTTTCAAGATATACAGTTCTGAGTGGATGGCATTATGTCAAGATGATGGCACAAGCATTTACTTAATTTAAGAATATTTTACAATATATTGACAAAATAGCTCTGACATATTTCATTTGAATCAAGAAAAATGCATTTCTTACAAGTAAGAATACACTATCTTTGAGGTTAGATGTTTTTACTTGTGTTGGAATGTCTTGACAAGCCAGATGTTCCTGTTCTGTTGGCAGATAATTTTCCTTATTTTAAGAAATATACAATTAATAGTCATAATTTATTTTCTTGTTTTTGAAAGCTGACTTTCTGCAGTGAATCTGGCTTTTAACTGCCACCGACTTGTCAGTAAACTACTTTTCTGTATTTGACTGACAGTAAAACTTGTATTGCAACTCTACTGAATTTCGACCAAAACATGACAGATATGTCATTTAAGACCTCAAGAAATTTTGCTCGCACGTCTCCTTCAAGACTCACAGAACGGATGTCCAAGTCGTGTAAGCTAGGCATCTTCAGCCACTTTCGAAGGAAATGTTTCTTTACACTGGACTCTGCCTGGAAGATGGCCAGGGGAATGGCCCTGACGGAAAGAGACACAGATCCGTCAGTACCAAACTTAAGGCTTGTACTTCTACTATTATTTTTCAAGTGACTTGGCATGATACTAGGATATGGAACAGAAGTACAATTTTATTTTTAAAAGGCTTTACAGTGAAAGCTGTCCCCTCACCTTTCTGTTACAGGGGAACCCTCGGGTTTTCGGGAGATAACGTAGCGACAGCTCAGACCGGCATCTTTAACCATCTGATCTCCTAGAAACTCTGCCAGCCTCTTGGCTGTGCTGATGGATGTGGACTTCTGTTCTCCGTAGTCCTCAAGCCTTCTGGACATTGAGCGATTCTCTGAAATTAGGTCAAACAGTTCTGCATCCGGCATGTTGGCAGCCTGGAAAACCAGTGACATTGGTCAGATTTTTGCCACGAAGAAAAGCAAAGAAATTAAGAGGTTTTAGTTTTCATTTAAACTGTTGCAAAGGGCAACAATATTCTGTTGGTGTGTAGTACTTCTGTAGATATTTACCTTGCTGTAGAGCACATCCAGCCAGTAGTCAGCTACTTTGGCCACAGATGCGTAGACCTCCTCCAAAGTTGTACCTTTGAGGAAAGCCTCAAATACAGATGACTGGAAAATCTTAATGAGCTGGAGCTCCCCTCGTCTCTTCACTTCAAAACCTTTGAGCTCAGCCAGAGAGCCATCCTCATTAAACACAGCATACCTAAAAACAACAGATTTTTTTGTTACATGCAAAAACAAGAGGCAGCTGTCATTTAATAGGTCTGAATTCAATGACTTGATCATAGGAAATGCAAATTATTAGCAAACCTCTTCTTCAGCTTCTTGCCTTCCTCTTTCGAAGCAGGCAGGATCATCGCGAGGTACGGTCCGTCCACCTCAAAGAAGATGCTGTTCTCAGACCTGATGTTGTAGGTAAGCGATGCAGGGTCAACCAGCTCATGGTACTGGTCATTAGTGAAGCCCTCCTTCACCATGATGTTCAGCATCGCTCCCGGGTAAGAAATGGTCACCTTGGGCTTCTTCTCATTGCTGGTCTTTACCACAAAGTTCTCAGGAAAAGTGTTGGGGAGGACACACCAGATACCATCAGTGTCCAACTCAAGGGGCCTCCTGATTCATGAATAAAAAGTTGATTGAGTGAGAAAACATTTAAATTACCTCACCTGTGAAATAAATGCCTAATTTGATACGAATATGGTTACAATACAAAAATCAAGTCCATGTGTTGCCAAGAACGTGGAGACACAATTGTGTGGTGTCACATCATTGAAATGAAACTCACCCTATTTGTTCAATTAGCTCTCTGGCCTGAGTGATAATGTTGGCTCCAGTGTAGCACACTATACCAGCCATTTCCATGGAGTACCAGCGGGCCCTGACGGAGACACAAAGACAGCACTGACCAACTTCTCAGCAGCAAAACCCTCCAAAGCTCAAATAACAGTACAAATTTGATGACAGGACGATGAGCTCTGCAGTTGACTCCTACCCTTTCCTCATGACGTAACCGTAGAAAGAGTTGAGAATACACTTGTGAGCCAACTGAAGAGACTCGTACAAGATTTCCATATTTTTGCAGCGCTTCACCTCAGAGGCATCTCCATTTTCCTGCGCTGCTGACAGCTTTTTCTTCCACACCTTAAAACAAAAGCAGCACAAAACATAAGTAGCACAGCAAATAACACTGATGAATAACAGTACGTGAATCTGAATGCATTTAATGGCTAAACTGCTGTGGAACTTTAGGGGGAAAATAAGATTTTCTTTAAAGCTGCACACCTTGTGAAGCCCTTTGAATTCATAACGTCGATCTCTGAAAGCTCTGACGGTGTCTACATAAAAGGAGTTCTCTCGCTGACAGATGGTGGTAACCCGCTCCTCCAGCCTGGTGACGTGCGTCTTCTTATAAGCTTTCTTACAGTAGTCTGGCAGAAAAAAAGAAGGAAACAAACATCCAACTATTCTTTGACAACTAGTGGTTTTAAAAATACTTCTAACCAAAATCTACTGTGAAGAATCCAACAGCCGGTACCTGCCAGACGTTTCTTCTCGTGTTTGGCCTGCTCCTCCCTGTTGAGGGTGTGAAAGGCCCGAGGAGGACCGTTGGGGAAAAACGGTGGGAACTTTTCAGACTCAAGTTGCTGCTGGATGCGGTGGAACTCACTGCGACTTGCAGGCACTGCAGACAGAATAAAAATCTAAGCAAAACTGATCCTTTTAATTTCAGTGAAGTTACAGAAGGGTGACTTACTGATTTCTCCTCTCCACTGCCAGGTCATCCTCCTCTGACAGGTGGCGCCAGGTTTATTAAAGTCACAGGCAGCACATGTGGCCTCATCAACCATAGCTGATGGCTGAAGAAAAAAAAAGGATGAGGATAAAGATATTTAACATCATGCATCTCTAACATATGTCCTACTGTATCTCTCCTTTGAATATCGGTTTACCTGCAGGCGGTTGGTCAGAATGATATTGGGGTACATTGCTCCAACATCAAGATGGTAGATGAGGGGGCATTCAATCCTATTTGGAACCTCCTTCAAGGAAGTCAGCTTCTTTTTGATTTCATTGCAAACCTGACAGAATACGGAGATGTTTTCATGACTGTAATGACAACTATTCTTAGTCGCAAAATTAAAACAAAGCCGGTGAAGTAAACAGTCAACACACCTCATTAAAGTTGGTAACTTGGTCCAGGGGGATTTGCTCCTCTTCCTCGATGGCATGTCGCATCGTTCTCTCAACTCTTTGCAACAGGAAGTCAAATGCAGCCGGGTTCTGTTTGCATCGGATCAAACCGTCACATTTAAGATGCACAAAGATGATGAAGCACTAGCACAGAGAGCAGGCAGGCTTGACCGTACCATTTTAAAACGACAGGGGATGTCACTGCGAAACACTCCAGACTCCAGCGCCTCTACGTGCCCACCCACGTAGGTCTCAGAATCCATGACATGACCGTCGTCTGTCAGTTTGTTGAAGACCTGCTCCTGCTTGTTGGGGAATATGATATTGGCATGGAAGGCCTGCACCATAAGCAGGGCTTCACACAGAGTCCCAGAACCTTTACGTAGCACCTGTTGAAATGTGGACGACACATTATAAGTAATTAAACAATCATTAAATTCCAAAAGCTTTCTAAATTCAAGTATTTTCTTTTTCTTTTAGAAGATAGGGCCTAAACAAACCTCATCAGGCTCCATGGGGATGATAGTACATAGAGCGAAGATAAAAGGGTGAACATATTTCATGTACAGGTAATATGTGGCCACAGCGTCTGACACAGAGTAGGTTGCTAAGGTCTGAATGGAAGAAAGAGAAAATAAAACATCAATATCAACTGAAGTATTCATTGTTTGAAGTGCAAAAAATGTAATCTCGTTTCTGTACCTGTGGTTCCTCAGTTGCCATGCGGCACATCTCCTCGGGGTCCAGTTCCACTGGGTCATATCCCAGTTTCGCCTTCGCTGCTGCCTTCAAGTTGTGGCTTCCAACTGGCAAGTAGCTGTCTCTCTTTACCCATCTGACATGCAGGAAATGAAAGTTGGATTAATTATTTTAGATTCTAATTTAACAAGAGATTGATTGTAATGTTTTTGTGTAAAAACAAGTCTCTCTGGAATATTGGGACCCTGTGTCTGAGCGACACTAGTCTGTATAAATAAATAAGAATAGATGAATTCATATGAATAACCATACACTTATAAACAGTAAAAAAATTATTTGATTTTGTAGTGTTTAATAGGATTTACACCTTAGGCAGTCCATGTGGATGGCTTGACTAGACTTATACTCTCCTTGGCTGTCCTTCTGAAAACCAATCTCCTTGTGCATGTTCAGTCCATGGACGGCAGCCCGAGTCTCAACAAAAGGCCTTGAGAGAAATCAGAGCAATATCAGAAGAGTTGTTACCAGCCTTTCTTAAAGCTGGTTAAGTCAGTGAATCTGGTTTTGATATTATCTACTGTTGATGATAAAACCCCCACATTTTTTGCAAATTTACTTTGATTGTTCTTAAATTTGCCATGACAGCATTTGGCACAAAAGGGAGAAACCGAACCAAACCACTGCTGCTTCTCGTTGGTAACTCATATAGAGGCATCATTGTGTTCTGACAAACAACAAGCAGCAGTGCAGAAACAGCAGAGCGTCAACAGTGACATTGATAAGAGTGGTGTGCTACATTGTGGTGTCTGTCCTTTAACACACACACACACACACTTTTTTTTGGCTCTGTGATTGTCTCTGATGCTGGATCAGAAGCATATGAACTTCATCTTCACACTGCAGCTCTATACAGACAAACAGTACCCTAAATAACATTTTAACTGAAAACAGGATTTTTATACGTCCTTTGTACAAATCAAAACAACAACTCACCAATCAAAAAAGTCTCCGTTGTAGGTTACAAAGATGTTTGGCTTGGTTTCTTGAACGTGATCAAACCATCTCTGGATGAGAGCAGCCTGCAGACGAAGTTATGTCATAACATGACGTCACACTGGCGCTCCAAGCAAACTCCATATGCTACATATGTGTATGAGCATGGTGGCACAGCTACTGTAGAGGAGCTACAAACCTCATCATCCTCATTAAAAACTGTAAAAGGCCCTTCATATTCAGGTTTGGGAGTGAACTCAAAATCCTCAATGTTTTCAGAGACGATCTCTCTATTTGTGATTAGAAAGCCCTGTAAGTAGATGTGTGTGTTGGTTAAACTGACACGGACAACATGAACTGAAACACACGCTTGTAAATGACATTCAACACACGTGTCCATCGATCATGTAGGAGATCATCATAATCTGATCCGTTTCTGCATCTGGGAACTTCAGTGGAAGTTTGGTGGTCTCAATGTCAAAGGCCAAAACAACTGGGTCCTAAAAGACAGAATGAATGAAAAAGAAAAAAAAAAGTGTTTTAAAGAAAGCTCTGTCATAATGTAACCCTTGTATGCAAGTATAAATGAAAGATCTTATTTATACAGTAAACGACAAAAGATTCGTACTGGACGCTCCACAAGATCATCCCTGCGCATTATCTCTGGTGGGTAAGTGCTGCCTCTGTATCGGACATTGTACCAATGAGCCTGGAAGGAGTAAACACAGCAGAGGTTATAAAAAACAAGCTAGGGTGTCGGAAGATAATTTCTAAAACACAAGCATAAGAGAAAAGTGTTCTTACCACATGAATCTTGAGGTCTATGGACAGTCGCACATGGTAAGGTACATCATACTCTCTCATGTCCACTATGTTGTCTAGCTGATCTGCAATACTCTTCAACGTCCCATCGTCATCTGCTGAAGTCACACCTCCCCCTGAAAGAGCGCTTTTAAAAACAACAAAAACAGTGTTTAGTGTTAGGCCTTTAACATCCCTGATGGGACACAGGATCGTTGTTACCTCGATAGCATTGAAGTATAGACGTCATTGGACTGCTCCCTCTCTCTGTTCTTGCGCACGGCTGGAGCGATCTCACGCTTGACTTTGACGAGGTCATCCACAGTGTTGAAAGACAGCTTGATGTAGCTTCTCTTCAGGCCCACTAGATGGTTTGGCTAGAGAGAAAGCAAGTTTTAATGTTCTGCTTATTGAGAGACAAGCAATTATGACTCACTTATTCTATCAAAGATATACAAAAGTCAAAGCTCTCACCAGGTCCAGGTCCTCTTTTGGGAGATTTTCAAGTTTTGCCACCTTTCCTTGGAACTTTTTAGACAAGTATGAAATGACCTCCCTCTCACAGTTCTGAAAATAAAATAACCTTTAACTTAAAAAAACAAAAACAAATAAAAACAACTATATAGACATATGATTATATGGCAAGAACAAAGCCATAGTCAATGACTTACCTTTTTAGTAGCAATGTAAAAATAAGGCTTGAAGGGAAGAGCCACCTGCAGACATCAATGGTAATGTGTGAGGGAAGTTTAAACATCCACAGTATTCTGAGCCTGTATACCCACACACACACCTTAAACCTGCTTCCGTCCTCCTGAATGAAATAGTAGTCCACAGCACTGATCATCCTCTTGTCTTCATCCAGGATCTCTGTCTAAAAAGCAGACAAGGAAAAACCCGATTAGTGTCACCCTGCAGAATTCAATTAGATCACACCTCACAGGACGCGGACTTACTGGGTGCATGTTGATCAACCAGCCAGTCTTTTCCCCCGGCTCCTTCATCCTGTCGAAGCCGAAGCGGGAGTCCATGCCGTCGGTGAACTGGCTTCGCTCGAGCCGCTTAAGCGCCGACATCGAGGAGCCATCATCCCTGGTTCAAACAAACGACGACATTAAACTCTCAAATTCTTACTGTCATCCAGCCACCTGGCCGCACATACCAGTACGTAGTTAGTAAAGAGTCGCAGAGAGAAGACTTACTGGTTGTCCGGATCTCCTCCACCTTGTCCCCGTTCCGCTTTGTACCGTCCGCTGTTTTGTAAAACCATCTTCTGTCGCGGCTTTCCACTTTCAGTTCAGTGTAATAAATCAAACACCCACACAGTTATTTCAAACGGGAGAAAAACGCAGCATTTGTAATAAATTTGCAGTTATTTTTGAAGGATTTAGTTCTCTGTGTCAGCGCTTCTGACGCTTGTATTTTCTTATTTTGGCGCGTTCCTGCAGCTGCCGCGAGACCAGGAAGAAAGAAGATCGTTTATTAAAACGAGGGATCACTCTGCACGACTTCATTGTCGCTATTAAAGCAAACTCTATGATTTTATAACATTCCCAAAAAATTAAATAAAATAAACATTTCTAAAAGACACACGTTTGCCAAATAAATGAGAGGGTTTAAAATACTTTTTGTATTCCATTTGATAAGATAATAACATTTTATTCTAAAAATGTCATACAATTTGCATCCATAGAGCACATGAGACGAGAAAGGGTAAGAGTACACTTTTTTCACTTTTCAGTTAGCTAGTTGAACTGTAACAAACCTTAGATTATATAAATGAAATCAAGGTTTGTTTTTTTAATCACATAATAGAAACATGTTTGAAAGTAAAGTTACATCAGTCAAAACATACATCTCATTTATCGACATTAATGCTATTTTAATCGAACCCAACAGATAGGAAACTTTTTTTTTAATAACACAAACTTTGTGTATACTCCATCCATCCATTATCTATACCCGCTATTTCCTATGCAGAGTCACGGGGGTCTGCTGGAGCCTATCCCAGCTCACTTTGGGCCAAAGGCAGGGGTACACCCTGGACAGGTCGCCAGTCCATCGCAGTTGTGTATACTCGATCTTTGTAAATTTCTACTTCCTGGGAGGAGCTGGAACGCCTCCCCGTCCTCCTCCATGGATATGTTTACTATCATACCAGCAGAAGGAGGCGTTGGACGGCGGTGAGAAGATGACAGAGGCTGGACTGGTGTTGGTAGGTGCTTCTAACATTTGCTACCGGCTTGGAAATGATTGAAACCATGAATGTGCTGCCAGCTGTACACTTAAAGCGGATTGTGAAGCCTCCTCCCCCTTCTCTAAACCAAGTCACATGGACTAACTTTTTTTTTCTCCAAGTTTGAATAGTGTGAGGTTATGATAGACTTTCGGCTGGTTGGTGTCAGTCAGCCGGTCCTCTCGTCATGCTTTACAGTTCAGCACCAGCTGTAAGTATTTAAACACCAAGAGAGACAACTTGACCTTAAAGCTACTCCTGATTTGGACGTGGAGTTAAAAGAAAAAAAGGAGGTGAAAAGAAAAGAAAAGAAAGTAGTGCTCACTTGAAAGGTCACTCTTTTTCTGCTATCTTCAGTAGATAAGGGGGGAAAGTGTATATTGAAATAAGGTGAGTTTACTGTTGATAACTCCTTGACGTTTTGATTGACGGTTGAGGTCAGCATGGAGTTATAGTCAGAATTTTTAAACTTCATTTTTTTTGTCAATGGAATCACCAGCCTCAACTTACTGATGTAAAAAAAGTTGAAGTATTTATTGCTTTCTGTTTGTTTAAAGTTCCACATTTAATAGTATGCACACTTTGAATGAAAGGTTGAATAATTTATTTTAAAAAGTCACTCACATAATGGGCTTCTTATTGAAAGTTATGTCTCTAAATGGCTCCATAGAACAAACAAATGCTTCTTTGTCTCGTCCACATGTATAGCATGCTAATAAATACTTTTACTTTGTTATTCAGTTTTAGACTGGCTTAAGAAATCCATATTTGTTTCACCTGGATTGTAAATGAATACATCCTTCTTTTAAGCTTCTGTGTTTGAAAACATGCAGATGTATGTAAATGCTGCTTGTATGGATGTTTGTCCCTCTCCTTCAGTCTAACTTGTCTTTCCCTCGGCATTGACCTTTAGCCCATATTGGGAAGCCACACTTGTGTCTGATGTCAGCTGTTACACACAGCCTGTTTACTGGACCCTGCCTGGGAAATGTCTCCTGCTATGTCCTGCTGGCACACAGAGCTGCATGTCTGTGCTGATTATAAAGAACATTGTGCTAATTTGTATCATTATTCATAAGAATTGAGTCGATATCAGAGTGCAATGAGATTTTATCGCAAATCACTGAGAATGCTTGAGTCCTCAGAAGCTCGTTTGGCGTTTGATCACCTCCACACAAATGTATTCAGGTGATGGTAGTAAAAGGACACAAATGTCAAAGCTATGAATATCAGCTCATGTCTTAAAAACAAACAAAAAAACATTATACTAAAAATTTTGTATTTTTTATTCTGTAAATCTTTGCATTAAGGAACTTTTACTCAGAGGCATCCGGTACATAACATTTAAGGAGACTCTGATGGTCAAAATAACTGCATAATTTCGAACATGAACGTTACAAGATAGCTTACCCAACTATTACGCTGCTAGATTTATAATTATTTAAAATATCAGAGAGCTGAGACCTGTAAATGTCCTTTATTCATTTATGCCCCAGTGGTTAAAACCAAAACCAAAGCTACAACCAGGGAACATTAAAATGCAACTTCTGTAATTAATCAACATCCTCTCTGTTGGACTCTACTTCGAGTACAACTTTTGACACCAGGGTCAAAATCAGAAAGTGAGTTAGAAGATGGCCAATCTAGCAATTAAAGAGAATACATTTTCTGTAACATTTCAAGGAAGATTTAGTGCATTAAATAGATCTCTTTTTTTCTTCCTTTTTTAAACAATACTTGTATAACTACATTAAGGAAACCGTTCACAATTTTGGGCACATTGGAGGAATCGCTTGTTCAGGTTGTGCCAGTTTAACGGTCATGACCCATGTGATCCAGAATTTAAAACATTATAAATACTCCGACTTCTAATATCATGTTTTTTGCAAGCATCTGTATAATGGTAATGCACCTGAGTGCTAAAACAAAGGTAATGAGTCCATCATTTTAGTTGCCTCACTTTAGATGAGAAAATGCTGCTTTATCTCCTGAATGAATAATTATGTCCCTTTTGCTCTTGTTGCAGTTTCTGGAGGATGTTTGCGAATGTTGCTGTTTGCAGTTTTGGGATTAATCCTGTTGATACTGTGGAGAATTAATACCAAAACAGCAGCAATGCCTGTGAAAAGAGAGGAAACTCCACCTATGTGTGGACTCCTCGCAGACGAGGAGGACGTTTCATCTATGCAGTCCCCTCATCAGGCAAGCCAGCGTTCCCTGTCAACAGTTACTGCCACCTCAACATGTAGCGCGTCCAACAACGTTCTGACCAGCAGCGGGTCTGCAGGTCTTGCAGTCAAAACAATGGAGTCTGATCCTTCCCAGTCTTCCACTGAGGTACTTTCAGAGCAGCAGTTGCTGTCAGACGCCGTCCAGAATCCCAACAAAACAAGAGCACCGATGCTTAGCTCAGGGCCTGAGGTGAGGAAGCGTCTCAAGTTCATTCTCGGAGCATCAGAGGATTACTCCTCGGATGAGGAAACTCTGGCTACGAAACCTCCAAGCGGAGCATCTCAGTCACCAGCTTCTAGCGTCAAATCTTCCACAGAGCAGGAGCCCTCTGTGGCGTCGCCACCCAGCTCTTCCATCATCAAGTAAGACTCTGTTGCTATTTACATACATATTATATCCACTTATGGAAGGCAGGCATGTTTTCACTGTGCTGTCATGCGACTTCAAATTGACTTTACGTCTGATAATAATCTCAAGAAATAATGCAATTGGACTGTTTTTAAGGACCGGTGTAGGGTTTGTTTGTTCTAATATATCCGGATCACGCACGTAGTGGCTGATAACGTGCTGCAATGCTCCTCCAGAAGTTATCACCTGACTGCACTGAGCTGTGTTATTGTGAGCTGTCAAACATGTCAGGTCTATTATTGGAACAAGAGCTTCAGCCAGTGACTTTGAACACTGGTGCTGTGACACGGGTCACAACACGGCAAACAATCCTCAAAAGATTTTTTTTTTTTTTTTTTGATAAAGGCTTACAAGTGTTGAGGTTTTACTTAATACACAGGCTAGATGACATTTGTAATGATAGGACGGTCAGATGAGTTATTTAGTGCACATTACTGTGTGTTTGGCTCGACTTATGTAAAAGCTATGCGTGCTGGTGGACCTTGTCGGAGTTTTCATGGAGGGGAAAAAGGTAAGCAAATTCCTTCTGCAAGAATTTCAGCTTTAAAAGTGTTTTCCTCCACTTTAAAATGGCATATGGTTATATGTAGTGTAACGTATATTGTATAATTGATATTTTATATTTTATGTGAATACGTCAGGATTTGTGAATGTGAAAAGTATTTTTTGTGGATGAAAAACCTACATGAATAATTGAGAGTGTGTGAGTGCATAATGAAGATACACATTTTCCAATTACAAAACATTATATTCACATTGCATTGCTGTTAAGCATCTGTCCATTTGTGCTTGAAAGTGATTGTGAAGCCAACTGCATTTTAAATCTATAAGTGCAAATCAAAGCTAAAGTTTCTACAAATATTAGGGTGTCATTTGAAATGTAATTCAAACCAGAGGGTTATGATTTTATAATAATTTAAATACCAAACCCACAACCAGACAGGGACAATGTGTCATATGTTGAATTTCATTTCTTTATAAAAAATATATGTGTAAATTGGTATTTGTTTTTGGGAGGTTATAAATATTTGCCTATTACTGTGCAACATCAGCTGACACTGAACATTATGGCTGAGTTTTGTTTTTTTAACCCCAATTTTTAAAAATAAAATTACATGACAACTTTGCTGGTCAAAAAAAATGTCTTCTTGCAACAAACTATAAACAGATGGTTTCCCTTATTTTGGTAGAAGTTTCTGTTAAGAATTACAAAGAAAAGACCCTACGAATACAATTGCATGATTTCCAATCATCCGGAGTCCCTGCAGTGTGAACAGAAAAGACGGGAGGCGCTTTCTCTAATAGTTATAATACTGATGAAAATGTTCAGTCTTAAAGCATTTATACATGCAAATAAAGATTTAATCATTCCAGTAAATTTCTCTTATGAGAAGCAGTTGCTAATATATATCTAAGGCCAACCACATCCTTTATTTTCATTCAATAGTGTAATTTATCTGTATTAATACTTGTTACCACTAACTGTTATTGTGACTGTCACTGCCTTATTTTATCAAACTTTGTATATTCATTCAACACAAACCTGAAAACTTTTTACAGGCTTAGATGAGCCGCAACAGCTTATATAATATTTAAATTTGTCTGATATATAATTTTGAAGGCTGATACTGATATTTGGTGATGTAAAACTTCCAGAGAGCTACATGTGTATGAGTCAGCATGGCATAAAAGTGCAGTGTTTTCATTTTCACAACAATTATCACTTTGAAGTTTGTGTGAAGTCTGTGGAGTTGCAAAGTGCCCTCTGCTGGACAAACTATGCAACGTCAAGTCATGGAACATGGTTAACACCCCCAAATAATAATAATAAAAATAAAAAATAAAAGTAGGCTCCTACATTGGCTCCACTACCTGAAACCAAATGTTGAATAGAGAAAGACCTTTATTTATGTGATCACAAAGCTGGAACAGTCACTGGAATCTAACAGAGGACACGTAACACCACTTAATTAAACTAAACCATTTTCATTTTCATTTTTTGAACAGGCGTTGTTTAACCTCTGAAACCCAAGTCCTAATCAAGGTTTGATGTCAAACACCACCCAGAATTATAAATTCCACCAGTCAAGTCTCAGTGGGGTTGGTATTAAATGATCAGTTTGGACAAAGCTTCACTGTTGTCAAGTTACTCTGTTACACAGCTCCGTTTTGTGTAAACTCAGTTCAAACATATACTCAAAACGCAATTCACAAATGAATGTCTCCAAATGTAAAAAAAAAAAACCAAAAAAGAAAAAACCAAAAAACAAAAAAACAAAAAAACATTTTGTATAGGTTTTCTTGAATTTAGACGTGGCTGTCCTTTTTGAGAATAAATTTACTGCTGATGTGGGAGGAGTAACGGAGCAGACAGGAAGCCCCATGCAGAAAGAAAACTCTTGGTCACTGTCTTACCAAAAGTCTTACAAAAGCTGCAAAGAAACGAAAGCACTGCAAAGTAATGGTTTACGATGGAGGCAAAGAACTTATTTCCTTATCTCCAAAGGTGAGTCCAGAGAAAGAAGAAAAAAACAAAATAGAAAAACTGACACCGCTGCTTCAGTCGCTCCTTTAGGTACGTGTGCAGTTAGCTTAAAGCCATAACAACAGTTCACACACACAAAAAAGCAACGGTTTCCACTGGGTTTTAGAAAGTTGCAGTTTAGGTCTCTGCAGATCTTTTTGTGCGGGAAAGTATCACTGGTTGGCCGCACTGTTGTTTATCGATGTTGAGGAAACGCAGGCATGAGCAACAATTGGTCGTCATGATGAGTGAACACGCACCGTGACTTTGAGGCGGAGCCTTACCTAGCAAGTAACAGCACAGTCATAAGATAACACCTTTTAGGAAAGTGATTGTGTGTTAAAAATCCTTTCATTTCTGGTTTTAACCTTAAATCACGTGTCTTTTTCTTCTTCAGTTTAATAAATAAAAGCCTTCCTGGTCATGTCTCTTGTCCTGCATACAGATTGTTCAGTGGATGACACAGATCCAGAGCTTATCAGTTAGTGGTTCAGTGGTAGGTAGGGTGTATTTCCTCACTGAACTTTACAGTACAAGAGTTAAAGTTCACATGAGCCCAGACTAGACTGCTATCCAGGTTTACATTAATCTCCACTTGACTCTGGTGTTTGTCTGTCCTAACGTGGGACAGAGTTTATATAAAAGTAAACTAAAGCCAAATGCAGCTGTGAGACGAGACAGGAGCCAGACGATTATATTGGTACGTACTTGAAATGTTCAAGGTTTTATTTGCAGTATTCGCTCAAATTGCATGTTTCCAAATAAGGCAAAATATTTTTGCCCATTTGGTCCTTATCAGTGTGTTGTAATACCACGGCCGTTGAGGTGCTGTGTCTTGATCTCAAACAGCTTTACTTTTTAACCATTTAACATTTACATTTTGCAGAAGCAGCAGTGAAATAGAGGCTTAATTATATGATCCACAACTTTGAAGCTCTCCACTGCCTTTGTGCTGCCTTCTGTGTTGCACAGTTATGCTGCTGTAGATACTCTGCTACTGAAACAGCTCAGAGTAATTAACTGATCGAAAGGGACTGATTATTGGTTACACACACAGTTATTGATCATTTTATCTCTATAAAGTTGAAAAAAAACTTTTTCATTGTGGATTTTGAAGGTTCATTCTTAGTTAATCCTGTACTGTTCAAAGTAATCTCATCATAAGAAATGAACAGTAATGAGGTAAGACATTGATAAGAAAGGAATCTATTTGCATATTCAGACTGCTTCTTGTCACACATAATGTATCTCAGCAGCAACACATCTGCAGTCTCTTGGAACTGAACACGTCATCCTGTGGACTAATTAGCTTTTTTTTTTTTTAACTGACATCACAGCATCAACTTTTTATTTAAAATTGGCAACAGGAATGATAACATTGGCCTAGTTTTTGTTGCTAATAGTTTGTTGAGATTATACAGCAAAGAGCATTTAAGTTTAAATTTAGAGACAATATCACAAATAAAGGGTGTCCACCGTCTCTGCCTGTTACAGACGGAGACTGAACTTTGACTTTGGATTTTGATTATCAGTCGTAATTCACTTGTCGTGGCCCGGTCTGTAAACAAGCTCTGGTTGACACTTGTGTGTGTCTGTTTCTCTGTGATTAAAAAAAAAAACAACAGCAACAATTTAGCTTGATTCTATTTAGCTTACTTTATCCAGATATTATGGAGAATCATATGCAGCCTGTTGTTTTCCTGAGTTTTTTTTTTTTTTTGTTAAGGTTGTTGCGTCTACATAACAGAACAGAATACACACAGGGGATCGAGTGTCCCTGCAGTACTGGGCCAGATGACTAACCTTGAGCCTTCTTCTCCAGGCCTAGCATGTCAGGTCCTCATTTGGTGAAAAAAGGACGTGAACACAGAAAGATGGACCTACAGAGGGACTTCACTGTGGCCTCTCCTGCTGAGTTTGTCACACGATTTGGTGGCACTCGTGTAATAGAAAAGGTAAGAACGATAGTCCCTCTTGTGCTTTTGGATGCTTACTTAAGTGACTCAGCAGGAGTTTCTGATTTTTGCCTTTCTACTCAGGTTAAGAGTGTTTTCAATCTGTTACAGGTACTGATAGCTAACAATGGCATTGCTGCTGTCAAATGCATGCGGTCTATCCGTCGCTGGTCCTATGAAATGTTTCGCAATGAGAGGACCATCCGGTTTGTGGTCATGGTAACCCCTGAAGACCTGAAAGCTAACGCAGGTAATTTTCAACTTGATTTTTTACTTTTTAAATTTTTAGCACTCATTGCCAAGAACCTATCTGGCTTGAAGTGAGATAAAACATTGGAAACTACTAATTTGTATTAATCTTTTCTCTCTGTAGAGTACATTAAAATGGCTGACCATTACGTGCCTGTGCCTGGTGGCTCCAACAATAACAACTATGCCAATGTAGAGTTGATAGTCGATATTGCGAAAAGAATCCCAGTGCAGGTACATCTAGCTTGTGGTCGCCTGGGTGTAACTTTTCATCCTTTGCATGTTCACCTTGTTGATAACAAAACATTTAATGAACAGCATTCTAGAGTGGTCATGTAATATTGTATGCAGGCCGTGTGGGCAGGTTGGGGCCATGCATCTGAAAATCCCAAGTTACCTGAACTCCTAAACAAAGCGGGGATATCTTTCTTAGGTAAAAACTGTTTAAAACACAATTTTGCATTATGTTCATTTGGTTTTTCACATCTCATTCATCTACTGCTATCCCCTTCCAGGGCCATCCAGTAAAGCCATGTGGGCTTTAGGAGATAAGGTAGCTTCTTCTATTGTGGCCCAGAGTGCTGACATTCCCACATTACCATGGAGTGGATCAGGTGATTCATTACATGACCACATTATATTGTGCTCTCCACAGTGGGTTTAGATTAACTCATATGGCATATATAATGATGTATGTATGGGATGTGTCAATGGGCTTCAGGTCTGAGAGTCGAGTGGACAGAAGAGGGCCAAACACAAGGCAACGTAATCAGTGTTCCCCCCGAGGTCTACAAAAACGGCTGTGTTCATGATGTAGATGATGGAGTTGCAGTAAGCATGTTAAACAAGTCATTGTGTAAACGTCAACATGTTGTCATTGAAAACCAAGTAGCTTTTGCTGATATGTGTGTTTTTTCTTTTTAGGGAGCTGAAAAAATTGGTTATCCCATTGTTATTAAGGCCTCGGAGGGTGGAGGTGGAAAGGGTATCCGGAAGGTTGAAAAGTCAGAGGATTTTCCAAGTTTCTTCAGACAGGTTTGTGTTATCACATGTAATGCAGCAAGGAAGAATATCTTACATATCGATAGAATTTTACAATTGACTTTTGAAAGAGTCAATTGTCCTCTGTGTATTCTGAGTCCAGGTTCAGGCTGAAGTCCCTGGATCGCCCATCTTCGTCATGCAGCTGGCTCAACATGCCAGACACCTGGAGGTGCAGATACTGGCTGATGAATATGGAAACGCCATCTCTTTGTTTGGGCGAGACTGCTCCATCCAGAGAAGGCACCAGAAGATCATAGAAGAGGCTCCAGCCACTATAGCTGCTTCTTCAACACTTGAGCAAATGGAGCAGGTCAGTTTACTTCAGAGTATGTTTTTTGTTTTGTTTTATTTTTCCACTTGTATTATTTCTGCTGTGGTTGAGACTAGTAGTTTTGCTTCTCTTTTCTCTAGTATGCTGTGCGAATGGCGAAGATGGTTGGTTATGTGAGTGCTGGCACTGTGGAGTATCTCTATTCAGAAGATGGAAGCTTCCACTTTCTGGAGCTGAATCCTCGTTTGCAGGTGGAACATCCATGTACAGAGATGATTGGAGATGTAAACTTACCAGCTGCCCAACTTCAGGTAAACATTACGCAATTGCCAGGAACCAAAGTTATACTTGAGCAAATTGAGTCATTTTTGCATAATGATGCTAAAGGTTTTAACCTGATGGTTTTTGTGATAGATTGCGATGGGCATCCCCCTCTACAGAATTAAGGACATACGTTTGCTTTATGGAGAGACTCCATGGGGTGACACTGTCATTAACTTTGAGAGACCAAGTTGCATTCCAAGTCCAAGAGGACATGTCATAGCTGTTCGGATCACCAGTGAGAACCCTGATGAGGTACTGCTTTATTTCATCAACGCTCAAAACACAATTGTCTTTCTCATACTTCGAATTTGAATCACTTACTGCTGTTTTGTGGTCATCCACAGGGCTTTAAGCCCAGCTCTGGCACTGTGCAAGAGCTGAACTTCCGCAGCAGTAAAAATGTCTGGGGCTATTTCAGTGTGGGGGCAACTGGTGGCCTCCATGAATTTGCAGATTCCCAGTTTGGACACTGTTTCTCTTGGGGAGAGAACCGCGAAGAGGCCATTTCGTAAGCATTTTATTATGCTGTCATGATGATAATATACCTTTTCCTGTTGGAGCTGTTTGGTGTCTTGTTGGTTATGAAGCAACAGCCAGTGACACAATATCTGTCCTTCTGTTGTAACTACTCATAATGTAACAATATGGGCAAAAGCAAAGGCACGATATTTATGCAATTCACTAGTACAATATCTTTTTGCAGATAATTCCCTAATGAAGAATGTGCTGTAGATCCATTATCTTAGCAAAATATAATGTAATAATCAAAAAAATTTTTCACTCGTTATTTCTTTTGTTTTTTCCAGGAACATGGTGGTAGCTATGAAGGAGCTGTCCATTAGAGGGGATTTCAGGACGACAGTTGAATACCTCATTAAAATACTAGAGACTGAAAGCTTCAGAAACAATGACATTGACACCGGATGGCTGGATCATCTCATTGCAGAGAAAGTCCAGGTCAGAGGCTGAAAAGCATAAACCATAACTCAATCTGCAGCCAAGTGCTGAATTTTTATGTAGTTTCTTTGATGGACATTGTTCCTGCAGGCAGAGAGACCAGATACCATGCTTGGTATTGTATGTGGCGCTTTGCACGTTGCTGATGCCAGCTTCAGAAAGAGCATGTCGGACTACCTGCATTCTCTGGAAAGGCCAGTACACACATTGCCTTTTTAATATTGTCTCACTTCATGGCTCACTTGAAAGTTACTCACTTTAAAAAACATTATCTGCTGCACATGCAGAGGCCAGGTGCTGCCAGCAGCCAGTCTGCTGAACTCTGTCAGTGTGGACCTTATATACGAAGGAATGAAATACTGTCTGAAGGTATCTGTGCCACTTAATTACCTCTGCCTGTCTTATTCAACCTCTTACTGTCTTTTGAAATAAATAAATAACCTCTAATGTTGTCCTCAGGTTGCTCGACAATCCCGAACAACTTATGTCATCATGATGAATGGCTCCATCATTGAAATAGATGTCCATAGGTTGAGTGATGGCGGCCTCCTGCTATGTTATGATGGAAGCAGCCACACCACCTACATGAAGGAGGAAGTCGACAGGCAAGGGCCTGACTGTGCAAAATCCAGATAAGTCTGTTTGCTTATCTTACTGGAGTTTATAGATTCTTTGTATATTTTAATCCTGTAGTTACCGCATTACTGTTGGCAACAAGACTTGCGTGTTTGAGAAAGAGAAGGATCCCACGGTACTGAGGTCACCCTCTGCTGGCAAACTGCTGCAGTACTTGGTTGAGGATGGAGGCCATATTTTTTCAGGAGAAACCTATGCGGAGATTGAGGTGACTTTGAACAATTTTGATAAAATTTGCAATCCTCATGATTTCACTATGCTTGTTGTGTTTGTTGGCATTTTCCTGTAATTTGATTGTACTGTGGAGTCAGGTGATGAAGATGGTGATGACTCTGACCGTGCATCAGTCTGGTTGTATACACTTTGTGAAGAGGCCAGGGGCTGTTCTGGAGCCTGGTTGTGTCATGGCACATATAGACCTGGATGACCCCAGTAGTATACATAGGGTAGGTTACTCAAACAGAGCATGAACTTTTATTTGTTCATTTATAACACTCTAAATGTTCACATGTTGGCTTAAAAGTGTTAATGGGCCAATTTTTCCCTTTATTTGACCTTTCCTTCCAATTTTTGTTACCATTTGTAGGTGGAACTCTTCACTGCTGTGCTTCCACCTCAGCAACCACTGACCATGGTAGGGGAAAAGCTCCATCAGGTGTTTCACAGCATCCTTGAAAACCTGGGTAACGTGATGGATGGGTACTGCCTTGAAGAGCCTCACTTCAGCAACAAGGTACATATCAGCCCCTCCGCGACTACAGTATCCCAAATTAAGCAAGCTGATTACGTTTCATCCATTATCTAAACATATTTGGATTTACATGTCAATCTTTGCAGCTGAAAGAATGGGTGGCCACCCTGATGAAAACTCTAAGGAACTCCTCACTTCCACTGCTAGAACTCCAAGAAATCATGACCAGCGTGGCGGGTCGAATTCCACCTAGTGTTGAGAAAGATATTCGGAAAGTCATGGCTCAGTATGCAAGCAACATCACCTCTGTCCTCTGCCAGTTCCCCAGCCAAAGGGTAAAAGCTGTGCAGCAACATCAAATTGTTTAAAACTCTGGGAAAAAAAGATCTTAACGCTCTTAGTGCAAATTTACCTTTTTTTTCCATTTATTTTGCTTTTAGATCGCAAACATTTTAGACAGCCATGCGGCAACACTGCAGAGGAAGGCTGACCGTGAGGTTTTCTTCATGAACACTCAAAGTATCGTTCAGTTGGTACAGAGGTTAGTTTCTCAGTTTTTTGCTCCAGATTGCTTTGTTTAGAACAGTTAATATAAACACAATAAATGTGTGCTCTATTGAAAGGATTAGCACTCAGTAAAAGATCTCAACATCATAAATTCTCGATACTAAGTTGTTATGTCCAGTGTGCAGGTGGGGCATGGTGTCCCCTTGGAATCTAAACTACTTTACTACTGTTATGTTCTGTGTGAAGAAATATGTGCTCCCAATAACAAACCAACACCCAGTAATAGCCAGTAGTACCATAAACTACCCTGTGAGCAGTAATAACTGACATGTTTCAGGGTCTTCAGGTGGGAACCTCCCTTTAACGTTGTCTCGTTTAATTAGTCCCACTGCACCAGGAGGCTAAACAGTGATTTCTGGCATCCCAGAGTCACTCACCAGCTCTCACTGCTCCACCGCACCACCACAAAAACCCAACAAACAAACAAACAAAAGTCTCCATTACCTACACCATAGAATGGATACCTCCGTTATCCTGCCATTAAATGGATACCTCCTGAGCAAATGGCTACCACAACCAAACCAGCTTTGTCACACCCACTTCCTTAAATAAACTACCACTTCCTGGTTTTCCTCCTCTGTGCCTGATTGATGGACTCACTCCTCATCATTAACAGAGGAGGTTCACTAAAACTAGACTTTTGCCCCCAGCTAACATTATTCCTCCTAATCCAGATCATTGACTACATCTTGCTGCCTCATCTGACATTTCTTTTACCATTTTCCTCAAACTCTGCCCAGCTATACCCAGTTCCCCCAGTAATGAAAGTATAGATCTAGTTATGAAACCTCAACATCCAACCTCCGCTGGACGCACCCTAACTTTTCATCCTCGCTGCTCAGCTTCTGCCCTCAAGTCTGCATATCTGAGTTTTTTTCCTTTCATAAGCTTCCTCCACTGAATCTTCCCAGGGCACTGTCCGCTCAATAAAATAAACTATCCTCTGACTAACTGACCACAAAACTATATCAGGCCTTAAACTAGTGCAAACTAGTTCCCAAGGAACAACATAGGAAATAATATAATCAACACTGTAATTATTATTGGAGTCACTGTGAAATAAACTAAGATGCTTGCAGACCTTATTCACATTTTATAATGGCAATTTATTGCATACTACAGCACTTATTTACATACTCATATTTTTAATTTTAATCTCAAAGTTTGAAGACAAAAATACTATGTTGTGGGGAAAGAAGATTTGTAGTTTGAGTACTATGGGTTGCTGAACACAGAATTTTCAAATCATCAGCTCTTATCTGATGGAAATTTTGATTTGATCACATTAGCTTTGTAATCAAACAATGGCCAGCAATCGTAGTCAAGTCTTGGATCACTTATATGTAGGTTTTCACTGGGCTTCTTTCATTTGCCCAACTATTGGACTTTGCCCTTGGAACTCTAGTCATCAAATGAAAGACAGTAGGTTGCCAAATTGCTCTGGCATAAAGGGGAATAAATAACAATGAAGCTTTCAGTAAAATTATTTAAAAAAAAATGTCTTGATGAGAGTTTCATAGCTAGTTAATCCCTAAGATGCAAGTATGGTGTTTTTTTTTTGACACATTTGACTTTCCTCTGTTCAGATACCGCAGTGGTATCCGTGGTTACATGAAATCTGTGGTTCTCGAACTGCTGAAGCGCTACCTTCAGGTGGAGGTGCAGTTCCAGCAAGGTAACTTTGGCGCTTTTCCAGCCCCATAAAAGTGCTATTTTCTGTGTGATTCCTAAAGTGCTCTAGCTCAAACACTCTGTTTCTTTCAAACAGCCCACTATGATAAGTGCGTCATCAACCTGATGGAGCAGTACAAACCTAACATGAGTCCTGTGCTGGACTCCATCTTCTCTCACGCGCAGGTGTCCAAGAAGAACGTCCTGGTCACAATGCTCATTGTAAGGCTGTTGTCAGCCTCCACAAGTACACTCATCAATCTTACAAAGTAAAAAGCTTTGACATAAGTCCAAAATGTCTGTTTGGGTTTGTATAGGACCAGTTGTGTGGACGTGATCCCACCCTCGCAGATGAACTCATGGCCATTCTGAATGAACTCACACAACTAAGCAAAATGGAGAACTCCAAGGTGGCCCTGAGAGCCAGACAGGTAAGATTGCCTGCATTACAGCTGAAGCATTTTCTTAATGAGTGTATTGATTAATTAATAGTCAATGCAATTTTTTCTTAAAAATGACATTATTCTACATATATAACTTGATTTACCATTTTGTAATTGTCTCATAGGTATTGATTGCCTCTCATCTGCCATCGTATGAGCTGAGACACAACCAGGTGGAGTGCATCTTCCTATCAGCCATTGACATGTATGGTCACCAGTTTTGCCCTGACAACTTGAAGGTTAGCCTTGCGTGAAGAAACTTCATTGCAGCAATGCTGTTTCAGCAGCTTAAATATCAAATGAGTGATTTTTTTTTTTTTTTGTATTTGGTACAGAAACTCATTCTGTCTGAAACCTCAATTTTTGACGTTTTGCCCAACTTCTTCTACCACTCCAATCAAGTCGTGTGCATGGCTGCCTTGGAGGTATGTTGAGTGGAGTCAAAGAAAAGGTTTCCTTTCCTTTTTGTTTTTATTCCTAACTTAGTGCTAATTACTTATTCTGCTGCGACTTCCAGGTGTATGTTCGCAGAGGTTACATCGCCTATGAGCTAAACAGCATTCAGCATCACCAGCTGCTGGATGGAACGTGCGCTGTAGACTTTCAGTTTATGCTGCCAACTTCACATCCTAACAGGTAATAGATTTCCTCTGATAGAGCCCCAGGAGAACGAGCAATGTAATGTGATTCTAGAGGTAGTATTCAGTCACTGCTACCTCCAAATTTGAGAAGATGTGATCACTCGACATGGCTACAACATTCCACAATTTGTAGCATTTCCTAAAGAAATCCAGGCCTTACACATGTCATTTGTCCTTGTGCCTTCCATAGTCATATTTACAACACTGACCTGATAGTAGTCTGATGAATAGTTTAGTTGTACGCAGTGGTACATGTGGGGAGTAGCCTGTAGCTTCAGCTGTAACTGCTCCTGGCTAACTTTGAATGCAGAATGTTTCCTCCTACTTAAGGTGAATGTGCACAGCATAATATGAAGTGCTTTTGAATCTAATCATGCACAAAGGTGGAGGCACAGTTTGATTACCCAATGCTAATATTCACTTGTCAATCATCTTATTTCAGAGGGAGCAGCCCTACTCTGAACAGGTAGAGTAAAGCTCCTCCCAATGAGCCAAACCACCTCACTGTCTGTATATCTCACAACAATGCATGCTGGATGCACCGTGCTGCTTTTTCCTCCTGTCCATATACAGTTGCTTAAGGACTGCTCTCACAAGTCCTTTCTAATTCATTTTAAAGCTGAGCTTCTCCAGTTGTCCTGTTGTTGCTTCTCTCTACCTGTAAAGCATTCCTGAGCTTTTTGAGAGGTATGTCTGTCAGTCATTTCATGTTCCTCTTAAAAACCTCAAGCCTGAGATTTCAATGATTGCTACTGAATGTGGATTCTATATTCTCCTGCATCAGACATTGATGCTTGATTTGCACTTCTCAGATTTTGTAACGATCAACTGTGGAAAATTACAGTTTATAATCCTTTCCAATTCAAACGATGTAATCCATTAAATCTGGTGACTTGACTTGGGGACGTGCGCAAGACTCAGGTTATGAATCTTGTACTTTAACTTCCATGTCTTGAGGTGAGTGAGACGTGATTCTCCTGCATCCAAACATGAAATAAGACCCAACTATGGAAAAAAATGATTAGACAATGGATGCACTGATTCTGATCTGGAGCAGTGGATCAGCACAAGTTTGGAAGGAGGGGTGTGTGATTACATAGCATGAAGTAGATTTTTTTTTTCTCCCCTCAAATATCCTTATTTAAGAGAAAACTCTAAAAATGAATGAGTTTCATGTTTAGACTAGTAGATATCACAAATAAATTCCCAATTTCATTGCTCTCATTGATACAATATTTATGTGTTAATCAGAAAATACAGTCGACTGCTGGAAAAAAAACATCCTGAAATTATGATGCATGGATAAATGAAGGCACTGCTCGAATGGGGACCTTTAGCTCAGAAAATGGGGAATAACAAATTTTGTTCAAAAAGCCTTTAATCCAATGAATTTAATATTTTACATAGTTTTAAATTGAAAATCTCAAACTATCTTCAATTATTTTTAGATAATATATGCGACCATGAAAGCACCATAGTTGATTTATTAGTTATTACAATTATTATTATTAAAATTATTATTATTGGTTCACAGTTTTCTTTGGAAACTATGCTCCAGTTGGTGGGTAGAAGCAGCATGTACATAAGAATTGTCATTTCAAACCATGCTGTTTTTGCAGAGAGATTTCTTTCGCTTTGTAATTGTATGAAAGGTCCCTGCTGACCTCGTTGTTGTTTTTGTCTTTAAACAAATCGATGTAAAGCTGAGCAATGCAACTATGTATATTATACAGTATTTAATATATTGTACATTGGTTTGCATAAACCAGTTCATGATCTTATTGTTGCATAAAACTTGTGACATCATGAGACCACTACTACTGTATGTCAGCAAATATTTATGAACTGGACAAATGATTTTTTTAAGGCAAACAAACACTGTACAGAAATGGTTTCATTTATTAGAAAAAAAAATCTCTTCAATGGCAGATGATATTGACTGTAAACTGTTTTGTTTATTTGCCTAGACAGGACATGACTTGGGACTCAAGACTTGATGCTTTGTGCTCACAGAATTAGCCAATTGTGTAAAGGTCTATAAATAAAGACAAGCAGACTTGCTTTAATTGCTCTCTGCTGAATTCTGTGCATTTCTTCAAGAGATCGTTCACCAGTTCTGTCTCTTATTTAGGCTTCCTTTGCCAGTGAACGGACCAGTCCAGAGTAAGATGAAGCGGCAGGGCAGTGAGCTCTTCATGGATGGAGCCTTGTCTCCACCCTGCCAGCGCATGGGAGCCATGGTGGCTTTCCAGTGTTTCGATGACTTCAGAAGGTCACTTTTATCTGTTTGATGATTATCTTCGTTCTCATATTTAGTTGCAGCAGACTAAATATGTATGTAGATGTAAAGTACACACAAGTGACCTAATTTTAATGGGTTGACTTTCCTTTTGCAGGGATTTCGATGAAGTTCTGTCCAGTTTTGCAGAGACGCTCTTGGAGAGCTCTTCGTTCTCAGAGAACTGCTCTAGTTTGTATGAGGAGGAGAACATCAGGGTGGGGCTGTGTGGAGGTTTAACAATACATAAGCTGTCTTCATTTCTATCTCTACAGGAAACCAATCAACAAATTTTGCTTCTTTTACAGAACACCAAGGAGAACCCAATCCACATCATTAATGTGTCCATAAAGTCAGCAGACACAGAAGATGATAATTCCTTGGTTAAAGCTTTTGCAGCTTTTGCCCAGTCAAAGGTCAACTACCAGATATAAGCTGACAATCTTAATTTCTATTCACAAGTTCTTTCAAACATAACGAGACAGTTTTGTTTTGTTTTAATCTATTTACAGAAGGATGTCCTTTTTGAGTACGGGATCAGGAGGATCACATTTCTGGTTGCACAGAAGGTACAAATGATCTAATAATCATAGATGACCTACAATTAAAAATGTAAAATCTCTTTTTGTTCATTGCCGTCTTAAAATTAAGACATATTAAGATGCATGATGCGTGATTTTTGAATTATTTACCTTGTTCCAACAATTCTTAGCCTTCCTGTTTCTATTATACCTTTATTTCTGAAACATTATTCTCTAAATTACAGTCATTTATTTGATCTATGAAAAAAGTGTAACACCAATTAGTGTGACAATGTACCTTTGCTAGGAAAATTCTGTCTTGTAAATTTTAAAAAAGTCAGTTAACTTTAAAGTTAAGATGTCTGTTTGTTTGTTTTTTTAAATTATTATTGTGGAAGCTCAGTTGCTCTTTAACCAGCTAGCAGTTCTTGATGTAATGAAGAAAAAATAAATGGGGGGGGCAGCTGCTGTACAAGATGATGCTAGCTGGTCAGCAGCAACTGGACTTTCAGAATAAAATACCTATGGATAAAACCTTTTATTTTTTTAAGTAAGTAATTGTACCTTTACTTTAAAACGACTCTTGTATCTGATCTTTTTTTCTTGTTCATTCAAACAGAGAGAATTTCCCAAGTTCTTCACCTTCCGTGCTCGAGATGGCGTAAGTTTTTGTGATCTTGAGTTCAGCTGAAGAGCTAAAATATTCCTCCTGTCCAGAGAAATGATGACCTCCTATCTGTGTTTCTCCTTAGTTCCAGGAGGATCGTATTTACCGAAACCTGGAGCCTGCGCTCGCATTTCAGCTGGAGCTCAATCGAATGAGGAATTTTGACCTGACTGCTGTTCCTTGCGCCAACCACAAGATGCACCTCTACCTGGGAGCTGCTCGTGTCCAGGAGGGTGCTGAAGTGACGGACTACCGCTTCTTCATCAGAGCAATTATCCGCCACTCCGATCTCATTACAAGGGTAGGATGAGAAAGCCAAACACAAAGTGTACTGTTGGAAATAAAATCTTTTATGTGGGTTTATTGATGCAGTCCCTTTAAGGATGAAAAAAACTACTTGTGGATTTATTTCAGGATACTTTGTTTTGGTGTTTGACATATTACCTTCATACATTATCAGGAGGCGTCATTTGAATACCTTCAAAATGAGGGAGAACGTCTTCTGTTAGAGGCTATGGACGATTTGGAGGTGGCCTTCAGTAACACCAGCGTCCGCACAGACTGCAATCACATCTTCCTCAACTTCGTCCCCACTGTCATCATGGATCCATCTAAAGTAGGTGCACTGCAGTCTTTTCCACGGTCACAAATAAGAGTTGCCCGCAAAATAATGGTATCTCTTATGTGTAATCATCGGTTTTGTCTTTTCCTTCCTGCATTTCTTTGTCTCATATTTAGGAGTGTTTTGCTTCTTTGGCTATTTTTACCGACATTTCGTTATGATTTTTGCCAATTCCAAAAAAAGCTGGGATGCTGTGTAAATTAGAAATAAAAACAGCACTGATTTGCAAATCTCACAAATCCACATTTTATTCTAAGTAGAACATTTAAAAAAAAAAAAGACATGTCAGATGTTGAAACTGAGGCATTTTACCATTTCATGGACAATGTTAACTAATTTTGACTTTGATGGCAGCAACACATCTCAGAAAAGTTGGAGATGTTTACCATAGTGTAGCATCCCCCCTCTTTTCATAACAACTGTCTCCAAACATCTGGGAAATGAGAGAGCAGTTTCTGGAGTTTTAGGAGAGGAATGTTATCCTATTATTGTCGATTCAGAATTTTAGCTTTACAACAGTCCAGGACCTTCTGTCCGCATTTTTTCCTTTTCTTTTCATGTGCCAAAAGAAAAGGTGAAACATCTGAGCTGCACGTAGGCCAGTACGCAAACTCTTCCCTGCAAAGCCATGCTGTTATGATGGATGCAGTATGTGGTTTAGATTTATCTTACTGAAATATTCAAGGCCTTCCCTGAAAAAGAGCACATGTCGCTTTAAAACCTCTGTGTACTGCATTGATGGAGCCTTTTCAGATGTGTAAGCATCCCACGCCATAAACTAATCCAGCCAATTTTATGTTGAGGAGCCTTTTTCTGAAATTGTTGCACAATATTAGATTGACTTTGTCACAGACAGTCTTTAAATTACAGAGGCTCTGCTTTTCTGAAATGCTCCTTTTATACCTAGTCATGTTACTTGCACGTTGTCTCCTCCATTTTTTTTTTTTTTTTTTTTTTTTCTTTTGGCCCACTCCCTTTCCAATTTTTTTTCTTCCCCTTTTCTTTTTAAAACTTTTTTTTCCCCCCCAAATCCAAAGGAGACAAAA
>JBAMYA010000024.1:7696880-7710841 GCA_037176975.1 Arrhamphus sclerolepis | reverse complement strand
TGTTTGGAGACAGTTGTTATGAAAAGAGGGGGGATGCTACACTATGGTAAACATCTCCAACTTTTCTGAGATGTGTTTCTCCCATCAAAGTCAAAATGAGCAAAGATTTTCCATTAAATGGTAAAATCTGGGGGTTTTACTAACGTTTTCTTACTATAGTTGTACTCCACATTCATTAATGGCCTGCACATGCAGCCTGAAAGCTTCACTTTTCTTAAATCCTTGTCCTGATCTTTGTGCCATCAGATAGCGGAGTCTGTCCGCTCGATGGTGATGCGCTACGGCAGTCGCTTGTGGAAGTTGCGCGTCCTGCAGGCAGAGCTGAAGATGTACATTCGTCTGACACCGTCTGGGAATTCTATTCCTATCCGCCTGTTTATCACTAATGAATCGGGCTATTATTTGGACATCAGTCTTTATAAAGAAGTCACTGACTCAAGTTCTGGACAGGTGAGGACAGTGGACCAAGCAGTTTTGTGGAAAATCAAATCAACTGAACTGAAAGATCTGTTAACTTCCTTTTCCTTTGCAGATCATGTTTCAGTCATACGGAGAGAAGCAGGGTCCTTTGCATGGCATGCTGATCAACACTCCCTATGTGACCAAAGACCTGCTGCAAGCCAAACGTTTCCAGGCTCAAACTCTGGGCACCACATATGTGTATGACTTCCCTGAGATGTTCAGACAGGTGCTGCTAAGTCACTGAACAGCATTTACATCTTTTACTTTCCTACATTTCCTGACCTTACACAAATTCTGCTTCTAGGCATTATTCAAGCTATGGAGTTCAGGGGATAAATGCCCTAAAGACGTGTTGACGTGCACTGAGCTCGTTCTGGATCCAGAAGGTCGTCTTGTGCAGATGAACCGCCTGCCTGGAGACAATGATGTAAAATTTACTATAACTGATAAAATGCGTGTTCTCTCTCTCTCTCTGTTGACACTAACCCACTGTAGTAATTGTTCACCAGGTGGGAATGGTTGCCTTCAAGATGAAGATGAAGACTCCAGAGTACCCAGAGGGCAGAGACATTGTTGTCATCTGTAACGACATTACTCATATGATAGGCTCGTTTGGTCCCCAGGAGGATGAACTGTTCCTCAGGGCATCTGAATTAGCTCGAGCCGAGGGCATTCCACGCATTTACATCGCTGCCAACAGTGGAGCTCGCATCGGCCTCGCAGAAGAGGTCAAGCATATGTTCCAGGTGGCCTGGATAGACCCTACTGATCCCTATAAGGTGACCTCTGAGACAGATTTCTCTTCATGTTTTTCATTTTGTTAAAGTTAATGAGAAGATATTGTTGTAACTATCTTTTATAATGTATTGTGTCTGTTTCCTCCTGTAGGGTTTTAAGTACCTTTACTTGACACCACAGGATTACACCCGTATCAGCTCCACCAAGTCTATTCACTGTCGCCATGTAGAGGAAGGAGGAGAGTCCAGGTACAAGGCATTTATTGAGGTTTCTTATACAGCTTCAAAGTGAAAAATTTAAGACGTTCTTACTGTAGCCAAATTCTAATTTAACTCACTGTTTAGACAGAACTATAAATGAAATAAAACTTTCTAGAACTGAGCAAAGATGGAATATTAAGTTTTTTCCCTTTGTTGAGTTTGTCAACATGCCCATTCTTGATAGGTACATCATCACTGATATCATTGGGAGTGATGACGGTATCGGCGTTGAGAACCTGCAAGGTTCAGGCACCATTGCTGGAGAATCTTCTCAGGCCTATGAAGAGATCATTACAATCAGTATGGTGAGAATGTGTTTCTGTCACCTTTCGACAGCAAGAGCACAGCAGATTGTTTAGGATTCTCACTTGAGCCCACGTCGCTCCTGCAGGTGACGTGTCGAGCTATTGGAATCGGAGCTTATCTGGTCCGTTTGGGGCAGCGAGTGATCCAGGTGGAAAACTCTCACATTATCCTGACTGGATCAGGTGCTCTAAACAAGGTTTGTTTCATTGATTCATCTTGCTATTTTTCTTAATGTCAAATTGATGGGATTTTTCACGAAAAGTAATAAATGAATAAGGTACATTATATCCACTTTGTACCCATCTGCATTTTAGTTATGTTTCTTTACACGTCACAACTACTCTGTGTAGCAAATATTGTGATGGTTAGCAATTTATTGAAGCTATAAAATTAAACCGAAGGCCAGAAAATAGTTGGAAGTGCCTAGTTCCTAACTCTGATTAGTCAGTAAGAGGGAAATGTATCTGACAACCATAACAGTGGTCCAAAAGGTGATCTTTTTTTTTTTTGTTTGTGCTAAATCTTCATTTTGTGGTTTCATTAGAGTTCCACAACAATAGTATTTTATGTTTCCGTCCAGGTTCTGGGAAGAGAAGTCTATACCTCCAACAATCAGCTGGGAGGAGTTCAGATCATGTACAACAATGGAGTCACACACACCTCTGTGTCTGATGACTTTGAGGGCGTCTTCACCATCCTGCAATGGCTCTCATACATGCCAAAGGTTCGGCGGAGTGTCTGCGGTCTAAATCAAAATATTCTATACCTGCACCAGACCTTCAGTTCATTTACTAAAGTTCCTTTATGTTCTCACAGAATAAACACTCTCCCGTGCCTGTTGTAGCCACTACAGACCCAATTGACAGAGAGATAGAATTCACTCCCACTAAGGCCCCGTATGACCCCCGCTGGATGCTTGCTGGCAGACCCCACCCCAGTGAGTTGCACAATCCAACCTACAGTATTAAATCAGAAAACGTTAGAGTGATGTGTAAACGAGAGGTGGGGAAACAGCACTGCATCTTACATTGATTTTGTATAAACCTTTTATGTTGGGTTTTATCTACTTGATTTTGTCTATTAATTTACTTTACCTGCACATTTAATCATGCATTTTAAGCCTGCAGCACATTCCTGCAGCACATTCCAACTTTGGGCTATAAATGAGATTCCTGAGAAGGAATGGAAACATTAAAAAGTGGTAAAAACTTTACGATCGCAGGTTGCAGATCTAAAGTGCAGGAATGGAATGTATATTAACAAGTTAAAGGAAATTGGTGAGACTGAAAAAGGAACATGTTTGGCTCATATTGTACGCAATGAAAAGGGATATTTCTGCCTCCCCCCTCCGTCACATCCCAACCTGGATTTGGGTTTTTTTAAAAACCAATTTAGGTCTCTAATGAATGTAATTTCTTTTTCATGTATCCTGCCAGTGGTGAAAGGTGCTTGGCAGAGTGGATTCTTTGACCATGGCTCTTTCATGGAGATCATGGGGTCTTGGGCTCAGACTGTTGTCGTGGGCAGAGCAAGGTAAATTAATACAAATAATTTCATATGGAGGTTCAGTGCATGCCAAACCTAAAACAGAAATTGAGTCCTGATACTGTTGTTGCGTGAATTCAGGTTAGGAGGAATCCCCCTTGGAGTCATTGCTGTTGAAACGCGCACAGTTGAGGTCACAATCCCAGCTGATCCAGCCAACCCGGATTCAGAATCTAAAGTGAGTCAGTCTTTCTATACATTTCTCAGAGAATAAGCTGTGATTCGAATTAAAGAAGCATATTTTCCCCTGGTTTTGTTCGGTTATGTCAGGTTCTGCAGCAGGCTGGCCAGGTGTGGTTTCCCGATTCTGCTTTTAAAACAGCTCAAGCGATTTGTGACTTCAACCGTGAAAATCTGCCCCTCATGGTGTTTGCCAACTGGAGGGGCTTCTCTGGGGGAATGAAGGGTACTAAACGTTGGAAAGATTTTGCATTGCATGCAGTGAAGACTGTTGAGTATTTGAACAGTTACACATAATTTTTTTCATTTTTATTTTTGGGTGTGAGGGAAGTCACTCCAAAACTTTCAACAAAATTAGTGGATGCAATATTAAACTGAAGTTTTAGTCTTTATCTCAGCAGATTAACATCATTACACCAGCTTGAGCAGACTGAATAATCTTTTTGCTGCTCTGAGACTGAATGATTTAGTTTATTAAATTACATTTTTTTTATACTTGACTCAAAAGCCAGATGTCAGCAGCTTTGTGTCGCCTGATTAAAAAGAGCTTTGGTGTCGAATTAACTTTTTTTTTCTTCAAAGAGTTGTTTTTAAACAGTTCAAGTTCAGAAACACCAATTAATTAAATGTTTAAAAATATGTAACTGTGTAAATATTTACTGTCTCGAAATTTAAAGATATATATGTAGTAATTGTAGAATTAGAACTTATTTTTTCCATCCCAGATATGTACGACCAGGTGCTGAAGTTTGGTGCCTACATCGTGGACGCCCTGCGTGGTTTCCGCCAGCCAGTCTTGGTGTACATCCCACCACAGGCAGAGCTGAGAGGGGGTTCCTGGGTAGTGATAGACCCCACCATCAACCCACTATGTATGGAGCTCTATGCTGACAGAGAGAGCAGGTACTAGAAGGAGTGTTTTGGTTTTCTAAATGCCTCACACACCCCAAACAGTATTCACATCGTACAGAATTACAAATGTGTCATTTCTGATTGCCGTTGCGTGTTTTCTACTCAGAGGTGGTGTTCTAGAGGCTGAGGGCACAGTGGAAATCAAATTCAGGAGGAAGGACTTGGTGAAGACCATGAGAAGACTAGATTCAGTCTATGCTAATCTGGTTGAAAAGCTTGGTAAAGCTTCTATCTGCATCAAATCCTGTTTGAAATGTTGTTTTGTTTGTCAACATTTTGTCACTTAGATCTTCAAAACTCAAAGGTCTCTTGTTTTTATCAGCTTCCCCAGAGGTGTCTAACATAGAGAGCAGAGAGTTGGAGGCGAAGCTCAAGGCCAGGGAGGAATTCCTGCTGCCCATCTACCACCAGGTGGCAGTGCAGTTTGTGGACCTCCATGACACTCCAGGCAGGATGCATGAGAAGGGAGTCATCACTGTGAGCTCTGCATGAACAACCTGGTCTTATAACAATAAATATAGAGTGAAGTGTCAAGCTTTTAAAACTTATTTTGCCTTTGATACCCTTAACAGGATATTCTGGACTGGAAGAACGTCCGGACCTTTTTCTACTGGCGCCTGCGTCGCCTCCTGTTGGAGCAGGTGGTGAAATGTGAGATTCTGCAGGCCAATAAAGAGCTCAGTGACCGGCACATGCAGTCAATGCTGCGGCGATGGTTTGTTGAAACAGAGGGGACAGTCAAGGTGTGTGAGAACAACTACTGTTGCACAAAATACAATTTTAATAATGTTGATTAAGCAGAGCTAATGGATCAAATATTGTGGTCATTTATAAACATTTTGGGCACTGAAGAGTAACAGTTTTTTTTCTTGCATTGATCACTTACTTGCACTTGTTAAACGAGGTTATTATTTTTAACTTTGCTTTGTTACTCTAAACAGCTGTCAAACCACATTAACTGGCCACAGAATTGAGTCTTTGGCTCCATAATTATAACTCTCTACTATGAAATGACACTTTTCAGAGGCAGATTGGATTAGTTACTTTTTTCTTTATTGAACAGCCCACTGTGAAAACTTAACTGACTATATTCAAAAGTCATATTTAACGGTTTTCCCAGGCTTACCTCTGGGATAATAACCAGGAAGTGGTGGAGTGGCTTGAGAAGCATTTGTCCAAAGAGGACAGCACCCGATCAGTCATCAGGGAGAACATCAAGTACTTGAAAAAAGAAAACACTTTAAAACACATTCGCAGGTATGTAAATACGTGCATTTTATGGATTTAATTGACACCACACTACAATTTCGCCTCTTAAAAAACAAATGTCAGCATTTGATGTGCTTGTAACCATTTTCTCATTGTTTGTAGCCTGGTGCAGGTCAACCCTGACGTAGCCATGGACTGCATCATCCATATGAGCCAATACATCACTCCCTCCCAGAGGGCCAAGGTGTCACATCTGCTTGCAACTATGGACAATATCAGCTCCAGTTAAGCTGTGGGATCTGGAGGTTATGCTGTTGATGAGAACAAAAAAAGAAGACTATTTTAGTCAGTTGCACTGTTAAAGCGAATGGCTACAGAACCACTTTGAAAGGTGCAGGATGCAAAGCTAAATGGTTATTGAATTTCAGGATTGTAGGCTGCAAAAATGCACAAAGACACCTTTGCTCTATTGAGTGGTGTTTCCATATGTGTCATGATCCACATAGCTTTGAAAACACATTTTACATTCAGGTTAAGCGTCCACTAATTTCACTTGTGAAGTCCAATAATTCTGTCTTTCTGGCACGTCGTAATGCACATTTCACTTTGCTGTGTTTGTACACAACAGAAGTCAGTTTTAAACTGACCCTACTCCACTCGGTGCCATCACTGCCAGATTTCATCAGGTATCATGAAATTGGGACATTTGATTGCCAGTTGTAATGTTTCGTTGAAGATGTATGAGAGAATGTGTGCTTTTGTTTGAATGTCTTTGAATATAGAGAAAAACAAGCTCAGATAACTTAACTTTCAAATTAAGCTGAAGCAAAAAAAAACAAAACATTTGAATGACACAATCATCAAATCTAACTTATTTCTCCGTTAAGTGAGAAGAATGTACACATTTTCATCAGTATTGTGATCATAAATTAAAGTTAATGAGGTGCTAGCTGTGTGAGTGCAGTTGTGTTTGTCATTTCACTGTTGATTGCTCAGTTTACCTTTTTACTACAGTCACTTTCAGCTTTGTTTATGCACTGTAAATTGGTGTGTTGTGGGATGAGGATGATAGTCTGAATGATACTGTGACACTACGATGCTTCTGAGCATTTATTTTTATTTTAGCTTCAGTTTCTTCATATAAAGCTTTAAATGCCAAAACTCAGGTTTCAGCAAAAGTTCACATCAACTGCCAAAGTGGTCCTTCAGCCGATGCGTTGACCTGCCTTGTATCCGATCAGACATCAGCAAAGACATTTTATTTCAATGTATTTAAACTCTTTTGTCTTCTATTTTAAAAAAGATGTTGGTTAATAAATGTCATCAATGCAATTAAACATGAAGAGGCTTTGTTAATTTACCCATTTTTATTTTGATCAAATTACTTAGCATATACATATCTGACCCTCAGACATTGCTAATCATCAATGTGTAAAAAAAAAAAAAAAAAAAGTTTTAAAATCTGGATTACTGGATGTGTTGGTGCACTTTTGTATTTTGGATCGATGTGGGTAAATGTAGTCATTTGGGGGGTTGGCGAAAGAAAAAAAGCTTTTCTGTGGTGATAGGAATATCAAACATTCAAATATATACAGCAAAAGATTGATGGAGTCATCACCTTCTCCAGCTGCCTTTTATAAATATAAATAACACATCACAGCAATAATGTCTAGCACAATACAACAGTCAAAAGTTTGGAAGCTACGGTATGGAAAGGCTTTAAACAGAGTAAACAGTAGATGAACAGGTGGGTTCTAACATACACATATTTCTCCACAGTCTGTACTCAAACAGCCTCTGAGTCTTTGCTTGGCAAAGCTACATGTTTTAGGTTTTTACATTGTTTTTTTCTTTCGTTTTTACAGCCACCGTTTTTAGCAGGTGCTTCAATCCATGATGGAACAGTTTCCTTGTGGACAGAACCAATTTTCAAAATATTTTTCATCAAGTGGTTCTCCAGGTTCCCAAATCTTTTCAGAGCACAAAAGAAACCCAAGTCTCTGATTTCTTCAGCTGGCATCCACACACTGCAGAATACGTCGTGCTGAGAGACAGTTGGACGTCTTTAAAGCAGGGCAATTGGTTTGCTGTTGGCTGGGGCACCCATGTACTGGGAAGACAGGGGATCCTGGGAGGTGTAGGAGGCGTAGAGCCCCGTCACCTGCACGTCCGATAGCGGCAGGTTCGCTCCACTGGAGGCAGGAGGGAGGTTGGCTGCTCCCAAGTCACAGTCTGATAGTCGGAGGGGTGAGTTACTGAAGGTGCCCAAAGCATCCAGGTTAAAGCTGTCGTCTTTCATTTCTTCCCACAGATTACCTGAACAGATGAAAGGAAGTGTAAGAGCACTGATGCAACACTTGGGTTTTCTATTTCTTTAATCAATTAGCAAATCTTAGTTTATAAGAGCCATGTTATGTTCAACTACTGAAGAATATTTTTACACACTTTATACTGTTTTTTTTTTTTAATTCATTGTAAAAACCTGATTTGCCTGTATCTTGCAAGATCTACTCTCAAAAGGCCCAGTGCAAAAGTTATGTCATACGTCAGGTTAAAAAATGAATAAGTGCATGCAACTACTCATTCTGTAGCTCTGAACACCAAACGTTTAAGATGAGACTGATGTGATTTCTTTGCATCTCGTTGTTTTAGTTGTAAGTTACTGAGGCACTGACATACGTGTGCATGTGTAGGTTAAAGAGTATGGCTGAAGGTGATACTGGCTATTACGCTGATACCCCTCTGGTTGGTATGACAGCAATTATAGCAAAATGTAAATATTTTGCAGCAAATGATGCTTAACTCTGTGTCAAAAGGACTGTTGTTTGAGGTGGGCCGTACTCGCCACTAGATGGACATTGTGCAAATGTGCAACATGTCGATACACTACCAGTGAAAAGTTTTAGCACAGCCCTATTTTTCAAATATTTTTTGTTGAAAATTATGCAGTTTAATGTCTTATTATACTCTGTAATGAAAGCATAGAACAAATAAACAAGTGAAGTAAAAACAAACAAAAGAAAGAAATCATGGAGTCAATTTATGAACCAACTACCTTTGGTAGCTAATACAGCTGAACACAGTCGTAAGATTCTTTCTCCAATGGAAATCAAATATTCTTCAGCAAGTTCTTCCCAGAAGTTCTCATAAATGTGTTCCAATTGTAAGTTGCTTTTCTTTGTCTTGTTTTTTTTTTTTATATGAAACTGAAATGAACATTACTTAGCAGTTTTAGGTAAGTCTACGTCTGGAAGCTCACTTATTAATTTTATACCATTTTGAGCTGTTAATTGAATTTAAACTGTTTTAAAATTAATTAAAAAAGCTGGAAGAATTGGTGTGTTATTAACTTTTGACCCGTAGTGTACATAAGTAAAGTAAGAAAGACATGAACTTTAGACTCAGGAGTTTTTCAGTGGCCAAATTTGAACGTCTTTCTTAACAGCTTTGACCCTTATAATTTTTGAGACTTTTTTCATGTACATGTAAGACACTGAGGGAAGGGAGAAAACCCTAATATGGCCTCTTTCAAAAAACGTGTTTACCTTGAAGCGCAAAGTCCATGATGCTGGGGTCCAGTGCGTCCACTTCTGTGTGTGTGTCACTGTGCACACTGTAAAAATCGTCAGGAGGCTTGTTGGACTGCTGGGTGAGCGGACTGTGGGAAAGGTCGGGGACTGTGTGGAGGGGTGGTGTTTGGGCTGGGGCAGGGGACATGGGCGTCAGTCGAGCCTGAGCCTGGAGCTGGGCTTGAAGCTGGTGGTGCTGGTGCATGGGTAAACATGGCAGGGACAGTGTGACAATGGGCTGAGGCTGCATCTGGGTTGGGACTGGCAGCGAGAGACCAGTTGGACAGCCGGCCAGCCGGGTCATGCCTGGCTCTAAAGCCTTTCGTCTGCAGTTCTCTGGGCGGTCTGTGATCAGTTTGTCCAACTCATCTGCAGGAAAGTAAGACAGGCTGTCACATGAAGCAAGTACAAGGTGTTTGACCGTTCACATTAACCCAAATACAAGTCTGACCAGGGTTAGCCATGCTGCGGCGAATGGCTGGAAGGTCCTTGCGTTTCCACTTCTGCATCTCTTCCTCCATCTTGTCAATTTTTGCAGGATTCAGTGCCCATAGACAGCCCTTGCGGGATGAGCTGCTCGTCTTGTTCTCCACCTTCTCAAAGCACTTATTTAAGGAGAGATTGTGTCTGACTGAGTTTTTCCATCCATCAGGTGCAGTCTGCAGGTAGTAAAGTGGGTATCAGTTATATTCTTTACTGAAACAAACCTTCTCTTTCTTCATTTATTCATTCAAAGTCATATTTTGAGTATCATACCTTAAAATAAGGAAAGTGTTCCTTCATAAAGCTATATATCTCACTGACTGGAAGGCTGCCAGTTTTGCTGTTCTTAAGAGCCATGGCAATTAAACAGCTAAGGGGAAAAAAACAACATGTTTTGAGTACATTTCATGGCAGATTATTTGAATTGGGAAACTCGTGGCAATATCTGTATGCTCACCTGTAGGAGTAGATTGGCTTGGGAAAAGACTTGGGCTGCAGCTCTGGTTCTTGTGGAGCCAGGCGAGGTTGCGTGAACAGACTTTGGTTATTGAAAGAAACATTGCTGTAAAGTCCACCAGCTGAACACTAAAAGACAGAAGACAGGGTAATGAAGACGGTAGCCTTAAATATATTCCCATCTCTAAAGTCTTGCCCTTCATTAGTTTATCACCTGTTGTCCAGCTTGGGTTAGAGAGTACATCTGCTGGGGTGTATTCTGGTAGACTGAGGTAGGGCACTGATACCCTGGCGATGGCAGCCCATTCATCTGGAATTCAGACATCTGTACAAGAAAATGCAGTGACACATTTTATTAACCCGCACACGGTACCATGCAAGACTTTTATTTTTTCTTTGTGCTTCTGCAAAAACTCACACTTCCACTGCGATTGTTGATGATACTAATTCCCAGAGGGCTGTGCTGCATGTTACTCTGGAGGTGCAGCATGGAGCCTTGACTCCCTGGTATGGTCATGCTGCTCAGCTGAGCTGGAAAAAGCCAGAACAGAAACGTCCAAATACTTTTCCTTTCTCAGAGTCCTGTTTATGCATGTTGTGCAGTTTTTGAAGTTATCTGCTTTAGTTTATACCCTTCAGCCCCCTCCCCAAAATAAAAAAATAAAAAATACAAGAAGCTGAGAGAATGATTTGGCTGCTGACGATATTTACTGACAGTTTTTTTTGTTTTTTTTGGGGTTTTTTTGGCAGGTGGCATTTGCTAGACAGATCAATGCCTAAGGATTAGTAGGCTACTTATAATCTGTTCCATGAAATTATAAGCAGTTGATTTATTTTTTGAGTATAAAGGATTGCTCTTTTATTGGACAGAATTCACTTCCACATATCCTACAAAAACTATCAAAATACATTAATTTGAGATGAGCTAACCCTGTGCAGAACACAGGAAATGAATTGTATTTTCATAGGCCTTTATCTGTCAAAATAAAGCTCTGAGATTGTGTTTGTGAAGCAGAAAAAAATTCCAGGGATTCTGATTCACCCAATCAGAGAGTTGATGCAGTTTTTGAATGCTGCACTGTCACCTCACCTGTTTGTTGCTCCAGCAAGCTGCCCTGGGAGGGCCCGTTGCTGTGGCCTCTGCTATCAGCCATCTGCTGCAGCCGGGGCACATCTACAGAGGTGAGCCATGACAGAGACTGAAGGTCCCCAGGGAGATCCTCCACCCTCAACTGGGAGGGGTCCGTGGTCAGAAGCCTTCAAGAGGGGAGGAGAGGGGGAGGGAGGGTTTTCAGGGTTAACATGGCTGTCAGCTTAGACACACACAGATCACAAGTGGAATTTAAATCTAAACACTGTGCAGAGCTTTTTTTTTTTATCCCCCATAGACAAAAACATCTTAAAAGGTCTGAATGTGGGGAAACAGGGGAAAGCTGCTCAGTGCAGCTCTGTATTAGCAGCGCGGGGTTTAGTATAAGCAGATTAAACACAAGTGTTATTTACCAGTGACAGTATTAATCAACAATAAGGATGAGAATTAGTTAAATGACACTTTCATTCAGAGCATTTTGTATTCTGACATTTTGTTTGTTTTTTGGCTTGTTGATATATGTTTTGTTTTTTTACTTATCTGTGTTATGGCAGACCAAAAATGAACAATAGTAAAGAGATACATTTTTTTAAGAATTTATTTTAAAGATTATATTTTTTAGCAGGAAATCATTTGACATATTTAAAGATAAAAACTTAAAAACAGAAAAAAGAGGATTTCAGTTTAACCAGTGCCCTGCCAGTACTAATCAACTTTCATTATGTCCTTTAAAAGGTTAGCCTGCAAGAGAAAGAAAGAAAAGAGAGGAATCCTCTTGAATCCTCTTCAGTCTTTTCTGCACGCACACAGGGTTCTGTAATTGGGGTTGCTATGACAACACATACAATTCAGTTACTTTGTGGGTCTGTGGACAGTGCAGAATCATGACACCCCCCATCCCCCCAAAATCTTCTAATAAAAAAAAGAAAAAAAAATCAACCCTGTGTCAGGTGACCACAGTCTCGCTTTACCCATTGGCTGAATCATAAGTAAACAACGCAGAAGATCGTTTGAAACATGGGACAGCAGCACATGCTGCCTGAAACAGTTGGCCTTGTCTATTGAAAAATGATCACCTATTGTGTCCCAAACGACAAATCTGCCCAGTGGCACGTGTCTCTATTGTCTTCCCCAGACCCTTCCTTGATTGTCTCTGTCATTTCTTTTCTTTAGCCAGCCCTTGCATTAATCTGTTGGAATGACAGGCCTCACATAAGAGGGACAAATAGGATACCATCTGCTTCCCTGTCCCTTTCCAGCCTCCATCCTCACGCCCACAAACCCTCCAACCCCCAACCTCCTCTAACGGGGAGCTCAACGGAGCCTCGAGCCAGAGGGGGTGCAGATGTAGTTTGAGGTCAGGGTTCTGTGTCGGTCGTCCGATTAAGTGACAACATTGGAGCCAGGAATCAGCAGCACACGTCCTTAAAACACCTTGTGAGCACATCAAAACATTTCTGCTGAATGCAACTTTGGCTGATCTGTTCATCTGCCTAAATTCTAACAAAGGACACAACCTCCTTTTCTAACTCTTTTTGTTTTCTTGGCCTTTCTGTTATGAATTTTCTTTCCTTTAAGAAAATAAATTGTGCCCAAGTATAAAATTCAGGGGGTTTATAACTTTATTGTGAATATTTTTTACAATGATGTAATTGTGAAGACTTGTGGTTATGCTTGAAAACGTAGATAAATAAATCAATTAAATGTCGTGAGCATTCATCCTAAAAACCAAGTATGTAATGATATACAGTCTGAAGCAGATGACACAGTTGGAACATGCCACCCCTCCTCTCTCACTAACAGAGCATTGAAATTGCTCAGTGGTGCAAAACATGTTTAGCTGGTGTCTCCATGTACCATCCAAGCCTGTCCAAGAGCTCTACAACTCAAAAATATTGTGCCTCCTCCCTCCCCTTCTCCTTCTTTTTATTAATTGGGAACCACTTGTGTGCACTGGTGACCCAGAGCGCCCCGTCTCCCCCTGAGCTGGCCAACCAAGAGGCTCAAGCTCTCCGTGCAACGACAGCGGGAGTGTAAACAGAGCTGATGGTTTCTGACAGATCCATTCAGACTGAAAATCATTTATTCTTCTGGATTTTTTTCTCTCTCCTTTTTCGTGCACAAAAAAGCTGTCCATCAACTATTAGATTAAATGTCGTGGATTAGACAGTTTAAACCACAAACATTTAGGGAAACATCTCAAAGGATTTGATTCATAAAACTGTCGCTTTTATCCATTGAGTCATTTCAAATGTGAATGGTTTCAGCTATATAATAAGTTACTAATGCATTGCCATTGCAAAAAGAATGATAAATGGTTAAAGTCATACCTGTAGTCCTGTGGTGACGGATGATGCCCAGCATTCTCAATTATTCCTGACATCCTGGAAGTTATTCCACCTTCTATCATTTCCCAGGATATATAGTAGCCTATCTCTGCAACAAATAACACATTCTAGTTGAAGATATTGTCAGATCTTCTGGCTGAAATAAACAATCATCATACTACTTTAAATAAAGCATATTCATCATTTCAGAGTTTGTCTTTTGTTCCCCTTTTTCTTCATCCATAACGCGTGTTCCTGTCTAGAAAGATAAGTTTCCTTATTATTTCTTTGATTGTATTTTTCATTTCCTCGCTTCCCTTTCTCTATTTCATTGTATTTCTTTCTTTTTATGTAATTTTCTCTTACTAAACTAAATAAAGCATATTCACCATTTCAGAGTTTGTCTTTTGTTCCCCTTTTTCTT
>JBAMYA010000024.1:7643899-7654969 GCA_037176975.1 Arrhamphus sclerolepis | reverse complement strand
TATATACACACACATATATATATATATAAATATATATATATGTGTGTGTATATATATATATATATATGTATATATATATATGTGTGTGTGTATATATATATGTATATAGCTACATATACAAAATCTGGAAAATTAACGGAAATTGGATCTTTTCTTCTCTTTACACGCAAGAATTGGACGTGCTTACAAATGGGATTATTTGATACACTACAAGGAACTTGTGCTGGTGTGCTAGAAAGATGAAAGATACCTCACGTGCTTGTCTTGTCTCCTGTGATGAGTTCTCTCATCTGTTTTAAAATGATGTCAAGAGTAGATGTAACGGCGGACTGCCGATGCTGGCTTCAGCCATCCACTCTTTTTAGTACAAAATAATAATAATAAAAAAAAAAAATGACCCTGAAAATGTCCCCAACCCTTCTGTGAAAATGTAATCTCTTCATAAAATGACATTTTAAAAAGAGTGTTTTTTCTTTTAAAAAAAGATTATTATGTGAGATTTGTCCACATGTAAGATAGTTTTACCTGTAATGTTGAATTATGTACAGAAGTACTCATAGACTGTATAAAAAGAACAAAAAAAAGTATTGTATAAATCATTTACACGCAGCTGGTGTTTTTTTGTGAACGTGTAGTTAAATTTCTTGATTAATTGCACCTGTTGTGTGACGTCACAGTTGAGCCACGCTTGGGTCTGAAGTGTGTTGTTGCTCAGGGCAACGGAGGAAAATGTGGTTGGCCACATTTTGTGGTTCTAAATACTGAGCATGGGGGGGATTATGATGTAAATGCGTGCGCCTGAGCCAGATTCTCTGCTGAGGGACTCTGCATAAGGAGGTGAACGGTGCTCTTTCTGAGGATTTATCACACCAGAGGTTGCAACAATATCAGCCGCATGAGCCTGAACCTCCAAGATAACTATGAGCAGTCCTCCGAGTCCTTCTCCAACCCGATGGTTCAAAGCCCTGCGCAGGTAATTAATTTTACCCTCCCTCTTTTTTCCTTGGCAGTGACATAATCTGAACTTTCAAAAGAAGCACTTGCCTTCCAAGTTAAGTTTACTTAATGCTTTAAATGATTGAAGAATTTGATGAGATACCACTGCTGGGATTCAAACTACAGATTAGTTTTATGTGCATCACTTGACTGGAGTTCTTCCACTATGCCTCACATGCCAAGTGGGTCTTTTTACAGAGTGGGTGCACGGGCTTAACTGCATTATACTCCATTCCCAGAAGCCAACTCTAGAGATTTGTTTTTAAACTGGAATAAAACATGAGTGAAAAAATTAGAGCTTGCTATGTTTGTCAGAGGAATGGGAGCTTGACATGCAGAAGGTATGGTGATAATGCATGGACTGGAAATGGGTCTAACCAGATAAACGGCCCTGTGGTGCTTACACGAGTCCTACTGTCACAGGACCAGGTTGGGGGAACCTTGTTTAAAGACATACCCTCTGGAGTGTCTGGATCTGCTGAGGAGGGCCAGAATTGCCTTTCAAGCCGGTCGCACCCTTAAGGAAAGCTTCAGACTGGCCCAGCTGGGGGCTGTGATGCGGATGCTGGAAGAACACGAGTGTGACTTTGTGGATGCTCTTGGAAGGGATCTTCATAAGGTGAGAGTTGATGGTTGATGCCCCTGCAATATTTGTATTTACTGCACTGTTGTTACCTAACAAAGCCAATTTAGGGGTTAAAAAAAAAAAAAAAGTTTGATTTCTCGGCATACTCTTAACTCTTTACATGTCCAACCAGCCCCGGTTTGAAACAGTAGTGTTTGAACTCATCATGGTGAAGAATGAGGTTTTCCACGCACTCAGCAACCTCAAGAACTGGATGCAACCACAGGCTGTGGAAAAGAACCTGGTGAGGATTCTGTTTGTAATTCCCCCTTTAGCAGAACTACTTCATCCCAATACTATTACTGGGATTATTCAAGGCTTGCACAACCTTGTTGTAGCGGTCTGGGTGCTACAAAGAAAAGTATTGTGCTGCACCCAACAAAGCAGATTAAACTTGGGTTGCATTGACCTTTTAAGAATCCAGTGGGCTGTCTTTTCTGCTGTTAGTCAACCTGTTTCCTGTCAGCTTTCACTTGAGTGTTTTGCTTCACTGGTAACCTAATTTCGAGCTTGTCTGGTTGGTGCAGTCCACCACGATGGACGAGTGTGTGGTGATCAGTGAGCCGCTGGGGGTGGTGTTCATCATGGGGACCTGGTGCAGCCCTGTTCAAATGTGTCTGGTGCCACTGGTTGGGGCCATTGCAGCAGGTGCAGCACACAATTCGTGTCTGAGCGCACGCACACAGAATTACTGAGGATTTCACATCCACTGATATTTTGTTAATTTGTGTAGGAAACTGTGCATTTATCAGCCCCTCTGAGTACACCGTGCACACAGCAGAGCTTCTACATCGTCTCATTCCCTTCTACTTGGACAATGTGAGTAAGCGAGCAAAGAAACCTGGATGCTGTGAATGTCTTTTAACAAGTTACAAAACATTGATGTCTTTATAAAAAAAACAAACAAAAAAAAAACGCCTGATGATATAACCTGTTAAGGGAGTGGAGGAAGAAATTGAGAGCCTTTACTGAAATAAAAATACCAAAAGAACATGACCTCATTCCACTGGAGTCCTGTTTTTTTTTAACATTTATCAGTGATTAGTCGAACTGAAGTGTCTGTTGTAGTTTGCAGATTAAACTGTGTTAACCTTGGATAAGTCTTAGGACACCATGAAATGACTGATGGAAGGAACAAATATTGATCACCTGAACATGTATTCATTAAAATCATGTAAGAAGTTTAAAGGGAAAATTCACTGTTCAATAAAATGCAGTGTTTAATGTGTTCTTTTAAACACTGTGTGAAATATTAATCAGTAACTTAAATTGTCAAATAAATTAAATGGAGTAGAAAGTACAATATTTCCCTCTGAAATGTTGCGGAGCAGAAATTATAAGGTAATATGAAAAGGGGTTTGAGTGCAGTTCTTGATTAAAGGTGTCTAGCTACATGCCACCATAACTTCTGAGTTATAATTCCACTCATCTCAAATGGTGGAAGAATAATTTATTGCTTGCTACAGTCAGAATAAATCAACCCTCCACAACTGGATCAAAAGCAGAGGACTTTAGCAGCTCTGTTTTAGATCTACTTGACCGCATCTTTGTTCAGCGCATACTTTTTAAAATAGAACATTGATTTAAAGTGGCACTGTTTGGTGAGATTAGCTTTTGACGTGTAACGCTAAACAGCATCGTTGATGTTACTGTTTCTGTGCTGATTGCTAGTTTATGAGCTCTGAGGAAGACGATGCTCAAGTGAAAATGAATTATCTGATACACAATTCTTATTTTCCTCAAGGAATGCTTCCATGTGATTCTTGCAGGCATCAGTGACTTGCCTGAGATTGTGGAACTGAAATTTGATCATGTTTTCTATGCAGGTAAGTGAACACAAGATAATATTTAGACATTTTTAGAGAATTAACTGAATCATTTGTAATACCGTTACCATGACGCCCTAGGAAACAGAGAGGATGGAGGTAAAATCTCTGCAGTTGCAGCTCGCACTCTCACACCTGTCACCCTGATTCTGGGAGCTAAGAACCCATGTTACGTGGACCAGCACTGTGATATTGCCACCACCGTGCAGCGCATTGCCTGGGCACGTTTCCACAATGGAGGACAGAGCTTATTGGCCCCCAGCTACATTTTATGTCACACGGATGTCAAAGCACGGCTTGTGCAGGCCCTCAAGTGCTGTCTCATGCAGTTCTATGGTCCTGATCCTCGAGAGTCCCGCAGCTTCGGACGTATGGTCAACCTGGAGCTTTTCAACCGTACGAGAGACGTATTGTGGAGATCTGGCAAGGTGGTTGTTGGTGGGCAAGTGACAGAGGCAGAAAAGTACATAGGTAAGAATGATCATTATCTAATTTCTCAAAGTAAAACATGTGAATAATTCAATTTTAATTTAAAAAAAAAACTTTATTCATGTTGTTATAGCATGCTTTTTTTCCCCTCTTCTGAAGCCCCAACGATTTTAACAGAAGTGGCAGAATCAGACCCCATCATGCAACAGGAGATTTTTGGTCCAGTTCTACCAATACTGACTGTAAATGACGTGGATGAGGCAATTGCCTTTATAAATAAACAAGATAAGCCCCTCTGTGTGTATGCCTTTTCTACCAACACTAAGGTACATCATAAAACAAACAAAAAAAGATTATATAGCCAATTGTAACTGATAGCCAGTTGTATTCTCATGCGTTGGCCTTTGCGACTAAACAGGTCATTTCGAGAGTCATGAGTGAAACCTCTAGTGGAAGCTTTTGTTCAAATGACTGTATCCTGCAGAGTATGATGGTGGCTTTACCTTTTAGTGGATTAGGTAAGTCTGGAGCATCACATAACTTTCACATGATCCCCTTCCTTGCACAATGTAAGATTTCTTTGTTCCAGGTTCCAGTGGAATGGGGTCCTTCCATGGCCGCTACAGCTTTGACACCTTCTCTCACAGAAAAGCATGCCTGCTAAGAAGCTCACGTTTTGAGTGTGTCACCTATCTGCGTTTCCCACCCTACGAAGAGCGAAATCTGTCTCTGATGACATGGGCCTGTGCACTGTCACAGAAGAGCCAGGGCTGGTGCCAGATCCTGTGACTGCAGTGTGGGATTCTGATGACAGAGCCTCACTGGAATAAAACCAACTGCACCACTAAGCACGAAACAGCCTGATGCGCAAGGGCACTGTTATGGCCTGAAGATCTAGATAAGAGCAAAAACCTCTGTGACAGAGCTACATCACAGGGTATCCAAAGTTTTCTTTAACCTCAGTCTGGATTACAAGTCTGGAATCAACAAGAGTAAGAATTAGTCTAAATTATGTAAAGTATCCAAAAAAAAAACAAGTTAATGAGAAGTTGTGTAAAATTAAATGAATGGATACAAGTATTTTAGATTTACATGTACTGCTTTTATGATTATGAATTGTGATCTGACACTGAACATTGCATCAAAAATAAACAAAACACTATTGATATGTATTAATGTATTTACAACATGACTGGATTGTCTGTAAGCATCATTCCAAAAACAAATGAAGCTTTCGTGTTTGTCCACAATTGAGTGTGTTGTCATTCAGGTCTCTTGTAGATTTTCTCCTCGTTGTTTTCTTTCATGGCTGCATATCTGGCAACCGTGAACAGGTAATCGCTCAACCTGAGTGAAAATATAGGAAAGTTGTTTTTCAGAAGTGTAGTAAACAAAACAAAAAAATTGTGTTTCAGTTACAGGGCTGACCTGTTCAGGAACTTGGCAACATCTGGATCTGCCTCCCCTGAGCGCACAATTGGAGCAACACTATAACAAGAAGTCAGAGCTGTTTAAATCAAAGCAACAATGAAACAGGACAAGCAAAATTATTTCAGTAACTGACCTGCGTTCTGCTCTCCGACAGACAGTCCGAGCTAAGTGCAAGGCTGCACTACTCTTCCCGCCAGACTGAAATGCAAAGGATAAATGTGAAATCTTAAGTTCATAAAAGGACATGCAGTGCAGGAGCATAAATTATCTTACAGGTAAAATGAAGTTGGTCAGTGGTGGGAGTTCCTCTGTAAACTTATCAATCCAGGATTCCAGATCCACAATTGGCTGAGCAGTAAATTTTGTTCTCTCTTGTGAGAACGAAAAAGAAAGAGGCCCAAACAGTTAAGGGATGCACACAAAAAATGTCATATTGATGCAGACAAGCCACATTTTCATACTTATATGACTATCTCTTGCAGATGATCGAGGGGTAGCAATATTGGAGCCTACATCTTGTAGAACACACTGTATCTGTAAAATATCAAAAAAAAAGCCACATCTTATCTGCTGCGCATTTTCAGTTATATTTCTCAGGAGACCTTCAATGCAACATGAAAATCAAACCTTGTCAAGCTGATATGTGAATGTGTGACCATTGTCAAGGCAAAATTCCCTGGCCAATCTGTAAAGAAAGACAATGCAGACAAAAGAACTATAAACTATGTAAAAAAAAAAAATGCAAGGATAAAAGTTTAATGTTTTAAACTCAGAATTAGATGTACTCAGTCCTGCAGTGACATGTTTTCATCAGAATTCAGACATGAATGCAAAAAGCATTACTTTTATTTCTGGATTCACTGTAGCTATATACATATATGTATATATATATATAAAAATCTCCAAACAGTCCATTAAAAAAAAAAAATACTGTTTGTAGTCTAGGTCTCTAGTTCTACAGCATTCCTAAATGCATGCAGATCATGTCAAAACATCCTACACCAGAGTTTTAAAAGTAATGTAAAGGCTGTATTTGTTTTTTTTCCTGTTATTATTATTATTGTTGTTGTTATTATTATTAATATGCCATTTATTTCATAACCATGATTTACCTACTCCTTTCCTGACAGTCTTGGAGGAAAGACTCCAAGCAAATCACCCTGTTCTGCTTATTGATTTTGTAAGGTTTCATGTCTGATGCCTCTCTTGACTAGACCCTCCCCATTTATCTGGGCTTGGGACATTTGGGGCAATGTGGGATTCAGTGTCCTGCCCAGAGACACTTTGACATGTGATGAGGAAATGGGTCTATGATAAACAACTCACCCTATAGCTGATGACAGCTCATCTGTATTTCCTAAGGCCTCAAAAATGTGATCTTCCTTTGGCCTTCTTTCTCCAGTGAATGTGCTGGAGAAACCTGAAGAATACACTTTTGTAAATATAATTTCCTGTAACTGCAACACATTTTCCAGAATTAAGCTGTTAATTAACCTTTATCTCCAGTTTTGGTGTAGATTTTAGGTGTCTTGCTGTCTCCTCCAGTGACATAACTGTTAATGAAAACAAAGAGAGGAATGTTAGAAAAACACTGGTCCAAATACTTTTATCAAGACAAACAGATAACACGACAGTTTCATTCATACATTACTCATTTAATTAGATTTATCTGTAATGGGTAATGTTTAAAGTTTAGTTTAAGAGTACCACTCAGCGGTTTTGCAACAGTGTGGAGATGATATAATATGTAGACACACGTGTATGTTGATGCAAAACGGGGTGAACAATTACCTTCTGTCTGAACACAACAGTCTCAGTGCTCGATGTTTGCTTTGGAGTCTACGTGTCTGCAGAACACAGCGGAGGAGCGCGGGTTTGAAGATAAACGATGTCATTTTGAGCTACAAATCAGCAGCTGAAGGTGAAAGCTGCTCGCTGAGATCATTTGTCCTCCTGTAGTATCCGTAGCTCATGGGCGTTTTCTTTTCATCGCATGATTGGTCAACCCATTGTGACGTTACAGACACTTGGATGCTGTGATTGGACAGAGTAACATATGTTCAAGAATCCGCTGCCCTGATTGGATACTGGAAGCCCCTCTTCCCTTGTGTGGTCTGTGTTTTTAGCACTATTCAATCACGCTGCCTGTAAGAACGTCAATATTGAGCTGACATCGAGATGTTTTCATTGTAATATGCTTCTTTAAACCCCTTATATTTGTCGGTCGTTATTAAAAACAGAAAAGAAAAAAGACACAATTGTGCGACCTTATTGTTCTCTACTCTTTGGTGCTTCGGCGGATTAACTACGCTAGCAAATGATAATAGTATTAGTGAAAAGTTGAACGTAGGCACATTTTTACTTTGAAGACTGTCAAAGAAATGCATGTTAACGAGTTGGTGGTTTCTGCTCCTGGGAAGGCGATCCTCCACGGAGAGCATGCTGTCGTTCATGGAAAGGTAGATGAGTACATGACTCATATTTACAGGTGATATTTGGAACAGATGGATGAAACCATCTTTTACTGTTTATTACTTCCTGTGAGTGTTAAACTCCACCATGTATTATAGACAAAATACAGCTTTTCTTGGTTAAACCTCTTAGTGTTGACATTTATTACGAGTTGTGATCCTTTATTATCTGATTGTTATATTTCCTCATTGCAGGTGGCTCTTGCTGTGAGTCTGAACCTCAGAACATATTTGCAACTGAAAACCAATGTTAATGGAAAAGTTTGCCTCAACCTTCCCAACATTGATACATTCCACTCCTGGGACGTTTCTGAACTGAAGCAGCTTGTATCACCTGTAACTGGTAAGAGTGATGTGGCCCCAGGGGCTATTACTCCTACAGTCTTACTGTTCCATCATCATCCTGCATCCTAAGGTGCTTAACATGATGATTCCATCAATCCACTGCAAGTATATGTACAGTAATTTCAGTGCTGAGACAGACAGACAGACAGACAGATAGATATACTTTATTGATCCCACAGGGGGAAATTCAAGTATCACAGCAGCATACAATAGAATAGAAATACAGGTTTGGAAGAAATAAAATATATAAATAAATATATATACAAACATAATTTTTTTGAATGAAGTTTGATGATGAAGTTTGAGGAGCCTTACTGGAGTTTTGGAACATTGGTTACTGATTATAGTATTTTCTGTCTTGTCAAGAATTCCTCAACGCATGCACTGTTATATGCAGTACCTTTCCATACACCAGCATATAAGTATACATTGTTGTTTTATTTTTTTGTCTTTTAACTGATATGAAAAGGTAAGAAAGATGAGCTACAGCGTCTGGATGCTGAACTTGTGAGGAGACTGCGTGAATTTATGGATGTTACCAATGGAAACCTGGACAGTTCCAACACTGCCACCTTAGCCTTCCTTTACATCTACTTTTCGCTGTTTGGATCAGGGTGAGATATTTCTGCTCTTTTTCTCACTATTCCCTCATTAGACAGAAACAAATATCCTCTACTACTAGCAAAGCTGTCGTTTTGTATCTGTAGCTGAAAACCAAACCAAACCACTCTGCAAGAAAAGTAGTAACAGCTGAGAAATATCTACATGTCGATGCCCTCCATCCAAAAGGAAAATAAAGCAACAGAGTTTGCGAATTTGATACATTTTAACTTGTATGTGCTTAATGTTGCAACAGAATCTCTTTTTCGTAGTTGACGACTTTGTTTGTTCATGAAATGTTACAGTTTTGTCAATGAAAACATTTTGTTCCGAGAACAATTTAGTCTTTTCTAAGTCTGACCTCTGTGTACTGTGGGAAGGTGAAATGTGGAAGTTTGGGGAGAGTGTTTCATTTATTTGTGACCCCAAATTATAAACACACCATTCACAGTGGAGATCTTAAGCCAGGCCCATTTTATCTCTCTATACACAAAGGCAGCATTTTGCTTGGGCAGCATGGTGATGTAATACTTAGCACCGGGACCTTCCCAGAGTTCCCCTGTTCTCCTTTACCCTGCATGTGTAGGGTCAAGTTATGCTCCACATTCCTCAGAACAATATGCATGCAAGGTTGATTAGGGATTTTAAACTGGATTTAGCTGTCACCGTGAGTGTGCACCATTGTTTATTTCAATTTGTCCTGTGATTGTCTGGCAGCCTGTTCAGGGTGTACCCCACTTCTCTGCAGACAGCATGTACTCAAGATATGTTATATTTTGTCTTGTGAACTTTATTTAATTTGCTAAGATTCATCAATGTGCAAGACATTCCAATGAAAACAGTTTTAAACATTATCTTTCCTTCTCACTTAAACACTTAAAAGATGTTCTTGCATTGAACATGCCAAGCTATGTAGTATTTCTGTTGTTCTTATCATATGTTGGGTGGATATGTCCAACCTATCTTAAGGCGTGTAACAGCAGGATCATTGTATTTTCCATTTTAAAGGCTATGCCATCATTCTCTTTTGGGGACAGGTCAGAGCCACAGAATACACTTTTCCTTTCTTTTAGTCAAAAACTGTCTTCATCTATATTAATCGTTAGTGACATAATTTGACAAAACATTTTTTTAAATTTTGTATTGCAGCAGATGGTCATTTTCCTATGCGTGTGTGTTAGTGAGAGTAATTGTGTCCATCGCCAGACCTCTTTAACAGTCTGATGAAGCAAATTTTATTAACATCTGAAACCCTGATTCTGTCAGAGAAGACTGAAGTCAGACTGAAAACTGAAATCCAATCAACAGTGAAGCACAAAGGGACACGACAGGCAGTGATGGGTGGTGTGTGTAGTATGGTGATGCATGTGGTGTGCTGTGATGTTTACAAATGTGTGGTGGCTTGAGTTATGGTATTTGATGCAACCCCCGTATCTACACCAGCTCCTAACCATCCCAGCAGCCAGACTTAAAACAAGGATGTTCACCTCAAACACTTGCTCAGCGTCAACAAGGAAAGATCTGAAATACCAATTTGTCTGACCACAAAACACATTGCAACTGTACAAGAGTCCATCTCCAGATTCCTCTGAACCCTTCTTAATACAGAGCTGTCTGACAGAACAAAGATGTCCACCTTTTAAACACTGATATTTTTCCATATTCTTTAAATTGTTTAATGATATGCTCTGTAGAGGGAGGAATACGCAGATCTGTTTAAACATTTCTTTGAGGAACATTGCTTTTATATAATTAGTACATTTTTCAGGAATTTGCTTACAAATTGATCTTGAGATATTCAGCCCTTTTTTGCTCCTCAAAGACTCAAATTTCCACTGGTAATGCTTCTGCACCAAAAAAAAAAAACAAAAAACAATCTCCTGGTGAATGCACCTGTGTGGTGGAAAATGAATAAAATAGTGCCAAACGCCCTCTGTGCAGAGACAAAAATGGGAACAAAAAAAAAAAAAAAAACACTGTGTGTGTATATACACACACACACATATACACAGTGGGACAAAGTATTTAGTCAGCCACCAATTGTGCAAGTTCTCCCAGTTAAAAAGATGAGAGAGGCCTGTAATTTTCATCATAGATATACCTCAACTATGAGAGACAAAAATGAGAAAAGAAAATCACATTGTCTGATTTTTAAAGAATTTATTTGCAAATCATGATGGAAAATAAGTATTTGGTCAATATCAAAAGTTCATCTCAATATTTTGTTATATACTCTTTGTTGGCAATGACAGAAGTCAAACATTTTCTGTAAGTCTTCAAGGTTTTCACCACTGTTGCTGATATCTTGGCCCATTCCTCCATGCAGATCTCCTCTAGAGCAGTGATG
>JBAMYA010000024.1:7633480-7643799 GCA_037176975.1 Arrhamphus sclerolepis | reverse complement strand
TTTATACTGATAACCAGTTCAAACAGGTGCCATTAATACAGGTAACAGGTGGAGGACAGAGGAGCCTCTTACAGAAGTTGGTACAGGCCTGTGAGAGCCAGATATTGCTGCTTGTATGTAGGTGACCAAATACTTATTTTCCACCATGATTTGCAAATAAATTCTTTAAAAATCAGACAATCTGATTTTCTAGATTTTTTTTCTCATTTTGTCTCATAGTTGAAGTATACCTATGATGAAAATTACAGGCCTCTCTCATCTTTTTAACTGATGGAACTTGCACAATTGGTGGCTGACTAAATACTCTTTTGCTCCACTGTGTGTGTGTGTATATATCTCTTAAGATGAACAAAGTAGTTTGATAAAAGGTAAATAGTATGTATATGTATGTATAGATCCATTTTAGGGTCTACCTCCTAATGGTGGTACAAATGCAAACCATTTGAAGTGAGTGTTCAACAGTATAAATATTCATAGGAATAGTGTTTAAAGTAGTTTAAAATCACATATACACAGACGCATATACAGTATAATACTTTTGGGACCATAAAAGGTGGTGTTGATTGAACAGCAGTATTACTGAGAAATTACATTTTCACTTTTCTACATTTTTGCTGTACAGCATGATATAGTGTAATTTTCTCTTCCTGTGATAATATTGTAAAATAAAGTGAGACAAGAACACCATGACAAGCACCACCCGGCGCTTTATTACGCTGCATTTTATGCCTCACAGCCCTCCTGCAGTCCAGTGGTTTTTACCTCTGTGTGCTTCCTAGCTCTTAATTTAATGTTTAATCTCCAAAATGTACACTTATTGCACTTAAACTTTTCTTTTTTTTTTTTTTTTTTTTGGAAAAACAAACAAACAAACAAAACACCCATCTTTGAAATTCAGACAGGAAAGCGAGACAGGTGAATGTTTAAGGCTTCAGTAGCCGTGAACAGGCAAGAGGCTCAGGAACATTAGAACTGCAGATTGTTGGAGAATTTAATCGGCGCTGACATGCTGCTGGCGTGTCTGAGAGAGGTGAAGGCTTTCTGACAGGATGGCCACTAATGAGAGTCTGGCACTGGGCCACTCTGCAGCCTTTAACAAGTCTGGATGTTTTTCTCCCTTGGGAGAAGAACTGGACAATTAGTTTATTGTATTTTCCTCTGGTTGAAAGCTGCCTCTCTGATAGACATTCACTCAAGTGTCAAGTAAGTTTCTGCTCCATGAAAGTACTCTGTGGATTTCTATAAATAGCACATACCATCACTGCAAAGTAAAGCTGTTTGTTAATGTGATTGTAACCTCAGTGAGGGTCACTGGTTTTCCCATTTTGCGGTCGCAGTACGAATTCAAATGACCTCAGCAATATATACTTTTAAGCAGTTTCAGTTATTAGAGTGGTTTGTTGTTCTCTTTTAATAACTGTAATTAATCATATTCACAATGCAAATAGGAATAGGAGCTCAGTCTTTGATTATTTCCTCAGAGAGCTGCCCAGCTTGACGGTGTCTGTCTGCTCAGAGATACCAACTGGAGCGGGACTGGGGTCAAGTGCTGCCTACTCGGTGTGTTTAGCTGCTGCTCTGCTCTGTGCAAGTGGCGCCATTCCCACTCCGCTCAAAGAGTGGGAGCACTCAGCCAGGTAATAACGTTGTTATAGCAAGTAATTTACATAATTATCTTTGTTGTTTGTATTTGCCGTTAGTCTGATAAACCTTGAAAAAAGGTTAAAAAAAAAAAGACTTGGTCAGGTGGGTAAAAACTATAATAATATTATTATTATTATTAAGAACATCAACAACAACTTGTAAAACATTATAAATTCCACAATACTAGTCTTAAGTTCTCCAAATGCTTAGTTGCAGAATTTTTATTTTGGCAGAATATGACTGCTCTTTTAATTTTTTTTTTTAAAGCCACATTTTGTGTGAGAGCATCCTTTGTGTGGAATGTTTTGTGCCATAATGACAATAAGTTCATCATAATTTCATTTTGGTAATGTTTAATGTGGATATTTGAAAGGAATTACTGCTGCCTATTTTGTAATGCTAATGTCAGATGTTTAATATTTCTTGATTATATTAACATCTGCATGACATCACTCTGCTGAAGCGGCAAGTTGCATAGTTGGAACGCAACTACACCGAGCTTCATCGATCTCCTGTTATAGAAGGAAGGAACCTTTAATTTTGCAATATTATCCTTGAAATATGAATAAATTGTTTAGTAAATAGTTGAAACTTTCAATGAAGTCTCACGTCATTGACTCTAGCTCAAGAACTGGTCATGAAATGAAATATTAAGAAATTGCATCTACACTTTGTAAATGTTTGTTTCAGTTCTTGGTAGCTAGAGAGGGATTTGTTAGAAATGAAAATTGAAGAAAAAAAAAAAAGGAAACTTCAAAAGTGATGAATAAAATAGAGGAATCAATGTAATGTTTTATTGTGTTTCTTGACTTGTATATTGTTTTGTTTAGAATGAAATTGCCAAGTAACAAACAGCATCTGGTTAGTCATTAAGTGAACAAACAACTGTGTGCCTCCAGTCCCCATTGCGTTGCACCATTACATGTTGATTTGTATAACCTCTGAGCTCCTCGTTTCATTTTAAAATGACTGCAGATGGTGTCAAGAGGACTTAGAGAGCATCAACAGTTGGGCTTTCCAAGGGGAGATGATCATCCACGGAAATCCCTCAGGAGTCGACAACGCTGTAGGAACATGGGGTGAGGCATGAAATGGTCAGACATATGGCACGGCATATGTTGTGTTTTGCCCCCTTCCGTTTATTGACAATGTTCTTTAATGGAAACATTGGGGTATTGCGCCCTCATTGTCCATTATCAGCTGATGAGTAACTAATGGTTTTGGTGTCATTTTGTGCAGGTGGCATGCTGAGATTCTTAGCTGGGAAGATCATACCACTGAACAGGTAGTGTTGACTAGAGATTCACCTCATAACATGATACTGTTAGTTTTTTTGCTTACAGCAGCCAAATATTTCTCTGTAAAATTAGTGCATCAGCAGATGACCTCTCTGATCTGTCTTACTTCCAGGGTGCCATTGTTAAGAATCCTCCTCACTAACACCAAAGTACCACGTAGTACCAAGGTACTTGTTGCCAGGGTGAAGGACAGAATTAACAAGGTACTAAATGGTTTCTGCCTCCCCTGTGTGTTACTTGCAGACACTATAATTAATATAATAGGCAGTGCTTTTGCATGACAGATCCTTCAGAGCATGGGGTTGAGTGCCTCCATAAAATATTAAAATTAAACTCTCAGCCAGCACCCCTCTGCGCTGTTTCCTTGGTGACACCAGCAGGTTTGCAAATTTCTGCCTGAGAGAGAGATGGGCCTTTATGGTGTTATGGCACTGTTGAGCACAATCAAAGTCAAAAGTGCCATTCTACATTCCCTCCGCAACCTGTCCATTAAACACTGCTTGAAATTTATAAATTTACCCAGGAAAGTTCTCCTTTTTATCATAAATGCAGTGCATAAAATATTCTGGAAATACTGAATTTGCTTTGTTTTTTGACCTCTTTTAGTTTCCCTCAATCATGACACCTGTGCTCGACTCGGTCGATGCCATTTCCTGCACGTGTGAGAAAGTCCTCTCAGAGATGACTTATGAGCCCATCACTGGAGAGCACTACAATATTCTAGAGGTACAAATTAACATTAGATTGTGTAAGGATTTTCTTTATTAGTATTATTATAAAAGTGCCATTAAAGGTATAAGAGGTAAATTTTGTAATGTAAAAACTCTTAACCAAGTGAGCCCATATTCATGTCCACACAACAAATTTTCTACTTGTAGCAACAGGTATTATTTCCATCTGTATCATGTCATTTATAGGAGCTGATTGACATCAACCAGCACCATTTAAATGTGATGGGTGTGGGCCATCCTACACTGGACACACTGTGCCAAGTCACTTTGGCCAAAGGACTCCACAGCAAGCTTACAGGCGCAGGGGGAGGAGGATGTGGCATCACACTTCTGAGACCAGGTGCTGTGGGCCAGCTAGTCTGTCTGTGGATGAACAGTGTGGATTTTAAATGTTTTCACAAAAAGCATTAGTTTGAAAGGCTAATTAAATTTGTTCAGGATAAACTGCGTATTTCAGTGAAGCCAAATCTGGGTATATATGATCTTCATTTTCTGCTTTTGTGACAAGTTAAGGATTTCCCACAGTTCTGAAGGTAGACAATTATTATTTTTCATATTTTTTGGTAAGATTAACTGCTTCCAAAAGAAAAGGTTGGAGTGTGGTGTTCAGCAACACCTCCTCACCTCTTCTGGCAAGCATCGCAGCTTGGAAATGATTTTTCTTGCAGCCAAGAGTCTCTCAGTTCTCGCTTGTAGGAGTTTTGTTCTGGCAAAAGGTCTTGAGCACTCTGAGATTCTCAGACCTTCTCGCATACACTGCTCTTTAAAGGTCTATCCACAGCTTTTCCATTACATTTAGCGTGGAGACTGTGAGGATCATGGCAGACACTCAACTTTTACATTATCCAGTGTGCATTTTGAAATGTGTTTTCCTGTTCTCATCTTTTTTTCTCTTTCCCTCAGATACAGTGATATTTGCTGATGTTTAATTGCAGCCACTTTTTCCTTTGCCATATAAGTGGTTCCCTCAGCAGTTGGAGGGAGTTCTTATCTGCAAACTCCTGACTTTTAACTTTATGGTTCTGACATCTTTCTGTAGAAACCAATGGGTGACCATCTATATATGTCGGTGCTGTTGATGGGCCTTCTGGAGTTTTTGAACATTACTTTTGCAACAAACTGCACCTGTTGTTTGGCATAAACTCAGATGAAATGGCCTTCTGTTTCTGCATTTACAAAATAATGAAGATAGCTTCTTCAGTTTTTCTTAGTTGTCCTTTTTGCTTTAAGCAACTTTAACAGAAATGTTACCCTAAAAGGCACAGCTGGAGCCCATAACATTTCAGTCTACGTATTAAACAACAGGTGTTCTGGTAGATTGAAATACTATGTTTTATTTTGGTAAACTTTCTTGGCCTGACCTGTCTTGACATTACATTATTTTGTCTTGATTTTGTTTGTTTTTTTCTTTCCTTCTTTCCTTTTGTAGAAACTGACACCTTAGTTGTCCAGAGCACATTGCAGGACTTGAAAGACTGTGGTTTTGACTGCTGGGAAACAAGTATTGGTGGGCCGGGGGTCCAGCAGCATTCCTTCTCCTCTGTCAAGGAGGACATTCTCGAGGTTTTAAGTCGTTACTAAGACCCATCAGCGACTCAACAAGAAGACGGATGCACTGTTTTTGCTTTTGTTACCAAAATTATACTGTAGGGTTACATGTCTCACACTGAGTAGAGGTGGACCAGACTCATTATTTTTATTTGTAGATTCCTGACAGGGGAAAAAAAAGTAAAAAAAACAAACAAACAAACAAAAAACTAACTAACAATAATTTACTCAATCTTGTGTTTTGGGTGAAGCGCCTTCATTATGTACTTCAGGATAAGATTGTGAACATTTTGTCCACTAGGTGGCATCAGAGCTACACAAATGCGTTTTATGAGTTTGATTTTACTTTTAGAAGGTCATAAAAGTTGATGTGCAGGTGAAGAACCGTAAGGATTAAGTTATATTTTCTTCTGAATGTCTTCCCACTCTGTGTTATTACTGGCAATCCTGGGACTGTGGTGTTTTAGGATGTTGGATACTGGTAACAATTCATCTGGGCATCCTGGAGGATTTTTTTTTTTCTTTTTTACAGGAAATTGAAAGTAAACTAAAATGACTCATAAATATGTACTTGTAATTCATACATTTCAAAGGCCAATGTTTGTGATTTGAAATTTATCCTATGTATTAATTGTTGCATTAATATCTTATTTCTCTCTAATTTAAACATCAGTGTTAATATGTAACATAAAGCACAAACTGAACAGTTCTGTGATTTTTATGTATATTTGAATATATTTTTTGTTGGTTAAAGATAAACTGGTTGTGCACCACTATAATGTGAATAAACAACCAGCATCTATCTGAGTCAACATGTTTGCAAACACACATACCAGCTTTCCCAAATTCTCCTCCACCTAATCGCTCATCTTCGTAAGCATTACAAAATATGCTGCAAATGTTGCAGATGCGGAAGAGAGATCTGTTTGGACTACTCCTGATTTGGAGAAAAGGTCATATGGGACTCAGTTGAGTTTGAATATCCATTTCATTTTCTATTTTTTTAAATGTCATGAAGATTGAGTAGTCCAAATCTGGCAATGTAGATGAATAAACGGCATTTGTTGCCCTTCTTCCTTTTCTGCCTGGTGCCCTCTCTGTCCTCCTGAATTGTGTCATCTTTATAGCAAGGCAGCCCCCTCCACACACACAAAACAGCATAATACACAGTTCCTCCAAACCCTGTTGGATTTTAATCAGCACTGCGCTTTTCAATTGAAATGGCATTGACGAGTGTTCAGGGGGGTGGTCTAGAGGACAAGGGAGACACAGCGGAGCCAGTTTTATATGAAACCCCTCTTTTTAACCTCTCTCTCATTCTCTCGCATCCCTTTAAGTCTTGAAAGGAACACATGGCATTGTTTTTTTAATATTATCATCAGTGCCTGCATTTTTTTCTGCTTTGTCGGACTGAATCTGAGGAGGAGGTTGGGTTATTTGGGATGACCCAGGAAGTAAGGAAAGACAGAGATGCAATGAGCAGTGTGCTGCTTTAGTAGTGAAGAGGGACATGCACCAACCATTTAACATTTTGGGTGTTTTAGGGAGTTTTTTTTTTTTCCCTGGATAGATCAATATGAGTGAATCAAGAATGAATAATTCATTTAGCCCAAGCAGGAGGAATGTAATGCTTAATGTGAATTTGCTGAGTGGTCTTGCTCACTGTGGCACATTCCCTCCGGTCCCCTGTCAGCTGGTGAAATGTTTGTCAGGAGCCATTAAGTTTGAATACAGAATTAGACCTGGCTGCCAAGATTTCATGATGCTGATGTCCATGGGTTTTAGACCAAGGGTTTTCTGAGAGTTATGGGAACTGGGGAGCTGCCCTGAAGAACAAAATACCTTCACAGGCTTTTTCAATGGATTTCTTTTTTCTTTTTTACTTTCACATAGCAGATAGGGACATTGGAGTGACATAATGACCAGCTGGTGGATGACGAATGAAAATTATAATTCCTTGCATAGTAGCATATTGGTTCAGCAAACCCCAGGCTTCACAGATGGTTAATTCTGTGTGATCAGCTTGGCTATGTAAAAGCCATTGTTAAGAACTTTTTTTTCCCTCCCTCTATGGTTGACTTTTTACCATTGTTTACATGTTTTTTGTTTTTTTTGTGTAACAGCGAGTTATGGTGCTGCCATCACACATTCAGCCAGTCATGGTTCACTTACACTGTCTAAACCAATCATTGTACAGATACGCAACAGATCACTCCTCGCGTGCTGAAAACGCTCCTACTCTGAAGCAGAGGCTTAAATGTCACTGTAAAAGCTGTTTTATGAACCATAATTGGCAAGTTCAAGCAGAACAGATGTTGGGGGGAACCAATACCACTACCAATAGTTATGAGAACTACAAAAAGGTTCAGAAGACTTTTAGTTAATAGCATAATATGAATTCCTGCTGTGGACATTTGAATTTTGTTTGTACATTATTTGTTGTTCTTATGAAAAACAAGTAAGCTGGACGCCACCAAGGCTGCCCTTTGTCACTGATTCTGTTCATAACCTTTATGGACAGAATTTCTAGGTGCCTTGCAATCACGTCTCTGCTTTTTGCAGATGATGTGGTTCTGCTGGCTTCATCGCACTGGGATCTCCAGCTCTCACTGTAGTGATTCGCAGCCGAGTGTGAAGCGGCTGGGATAAGAATCAGCACCTCGAAATCCGAGACCATGGTCCTCAGCTGGAAAAGAGTGGAGTGTCCTCTCCAGGTCAGGTATCAGGTCCTACCCCGGTGGAGGAGGTCAAGTATCTCGGGGTCTTGTTCACGAGTGAGGGAAGGATGGAGCGGGAGGTCGAGAGATGGATCAGTGTAGCGTCTGCAGTGGATGGATGGATGAAAAGCATATTACATGCCGTGCAGATTTTAGATCTTCATATCATCAGGGTACAAGGGTTCTGTCAAACAATTCAGAAGATTTTTTTTCTTAAGTTCTCAGGCATTTGGAGAAATGCTCATATGGTCTATTGGTTGCTAGTCCTCATACAACTGCAGAATGTATGTTCAATTAAATAAGCTTTTACAAATCCAACTTTTAGAAGTTGAATTAAGATACATTGAAATAATAATAAACAAAATTTCATCTGCATGCGGGGTCTTTGCTACTATAGCCTTCATTCTTGTGCTATAAGCTGTAGCTTCCATCTCTTTGTGATGTCTTCTTCATCCTGTTCCTGGTTGCAACGAGGCTGAGCCTCCCGTCTCAGCTGTCACTGGCTGAGAGGTGGAGTCCACCCTAGAAAAAATACATTCAGAGGGCAACACAGAGACAAATGTGAGAAACAACCATGCACACTCATCTTAGGATCACCGATCAAAATGTATGGAGTGAGAATCCTGCCAAAACCTTGCAAGTGAGCAAAACATGCATCACTCGCGAGCAAAACACATCTCACAGACACAGGTTTTACTCGCGCCCAATGATTCACACACAAACTCAGTGTAATTTGCAAAGAAAAATTTCTTCAGTTACAAAACAATATCCTTCAAGTACAAAAAATTATTCTGCAACTACGAAAAACTGTCATCACACTTGATACAATCTTACCGCTGTCACGCCACTTTTGATTCATTGTAATTTCCGCTTACACATCCTGTAGTATTAATAACTGATAGTACAAATAACAATTCTACAACTACGAAAAACTATCACACTTTTGGCACAATTTCTACCTGTCACGTGACTTTCCGCTTTGCAGACGCGTACGCGAGGGCAAACTCATCCGAGGACAAGTTCTGTAATTCACAGAGCAATACAACAGCAGGTGGCATTGTTGATTCAATTTAAGGCTGCCAGGACAACTCCCTCTCTCCTTTCATTCAAATCCGCTAGCAGGAGCTACCATTTCAACTTGCCGCCTTGGACTCGCATGGACACGCATATCTGCTGGGAAGGAGCAGCGCTACTTCAACTTAACACTATGAGCCGCCAACAGGTGACTTTGTGGTAGTTGCCAGTGAAAAATCAAATGTTAATTAAACTCCTGAAATGTATTTTCTGGATAGGATGATAAATTTGTAGTTTGTGGTACCGCAGGAGCTAACCTAGCGTACATCGATTTGGCTTTAACTTTAAAAAAAACTTTAAAAATTTGATAAGCCTTGGTCTTAAGATGGGATTTTGCTTTGAAGACCTCATTCCGCACATATTTGTTTTAGCTCCATCTGAAAAGTCATGTAAGTTACTGCAGATGAAACATGTGCCCCGTTTTCGCACATTAAAAAGTTTAAAATAAAGTAGCAGGATGCCTTTATTGTAAAAAAACTTATAAGATGTGAAATGCTGTCATTAGCGCAAACTTTTTAAGCCATGCTGGTCGTGCAAATTCACATGAAATTAGATAACGAAGTGAAGATATTTAGCGCTTATTGCTGTTATTACCTCTGCCAAGCAGGTAATGTAATCTTCGGTGTTTGTTTGCAACATAACTCAAAAAAATTTGAACGGATTTTGATGAAATTTTCAGCATAGGTTGGCAATGACACAAGGACCAATTGATTAGATTTTGGTGGTGACCCAGATCACCGTCTGGATCCAGGATTTAATTGATTAATTATTGGCTTGCAAGTCACAATATGTGGGGAACTGATCTGCTTGGCGGAGGCCTACGCTCTCTGAGTGCTTTTCTTTTTTGATCATATATCAGCTATTAATACTACAGGATGTGTAGCAGAAGTTACAATGAATCAAAAGTGACATGACAGTGGTAAGATTGTGTCAAAAGTGATGTGACAGTTTTTCATAGTTGCAGAATAATTTTTTTTGTACTTGAAGGATGTTTTGGAATTGAAGAAATGGTTCTTTGCAAACCACACTAAGTTTCTGTGTGAATAACTGGGTGCGAGTAAAACACGTTATGCACGAGTGAGAGGTGTTTTGCTCGCTTGACACCTCCAACTATGTGAAGAAAAGAATTCAACTGAGCAGTATGCCATCCATATGGTGAGACAAGACTTAATATAATCAATCAATCAATATAATCTCACAGAAATACATGAAATTAAAACATGTTCTTGAAAATGAAATGAAATGAAATGAAAAATACTTTATTTATCCCAGAAGGGAAATTCAATATTGTAGTAGGGCTAATTTTT